>JARQTH010000670.1:461758-688589 GCA_030142595.1 Trachelus iudaicus
AGAGAGAGAGAGAGAGAGAGAGAGAGAGAGAGAGAGAGAGAGAGAGAGAGAGAGAGAGAGAGAGAGAGAGAGACGTAAGTACGAAAAACAAATTATGAAAAATATTTTCACACTCTTTACCCAACAAATTTAATTTTATAAGAAATTTCATTTTTTTCGGAATCACGCTCCACCAAACCTGCCAGAGGGTTAAAGTTCAAGAAACCGTTAATGAAAGGAAAAGAGCAAGGAGAGGATACGACTGTAGCCCGAGGAGAGTCTTTCGTCGCGACGCGATTGCCAGGCGTCGTCATAACGACACGATGATTTTCGCGACGTCGGATTCCTCGGGTCACCGCGGCGAAAGAAACAAAAGATACCAACATGGGAATGGCTTTACACGATGAGAAGAAAAGGACGGCGAGGATGCGAGACGCGCTAGAAGACGACGGTAAAGTGACGGATGACAATGAAAAAAAAAAATATATAAAAAACTTAAAAAAAAACCAACTCCGACTTCCTCGTAATCACGCGCTACCGAGTTAACACCAAAGTAAATTGAATTTTCCCGCCTTTGTTTTTCAGCGAAGTTCCGTCAGTCATCTAGCCGGTTATTGACCCAACCAACCCTTATATTAGTAAATCAGTGCGCCGTCGGGAATTAGCTGGGGGATGACGCGTATTGAACTTCATTCAAATTCTACGTTCCGTATACACGTGTATATATATATATATATATACATACATACATTTTCATTGACACTTAGCAGTCCTATTAAATACCTTCGTCGTAATCATCGTAATTAATATTACCATTATTATCATAATCAGGGAGTCAATTCAGCTCCGACACAGTTGTACACGCATTCTCCGTTGACTTTAATCATATATTTCCTAAGCCATAGTATGATCACAATTTCTTTATTTCCCAGGTATAACGACGAATTGGCAACGCGCAAAAATAGGATTGACGAGTATAAGAAATTCAGGCGCTTCAGCCTCGAGTCTAAACATCCTGGAGTGCTTTCGCGTAAATACTCAAATATTTGTATATACCAGAATGGCAGGTACTTCTTCGGCATGACGTCACCTCTGCCAAAGGCCAATAGGAATAAAGGATCTTGCCCCGTTACTATATACGCGTAATACTCGAATGAGTTACAAGAGCGTTTTCCTCGTGCGTGGGCGATGCTGGTCTACTTATGTATGCTTTACGGTACACCAGGCCACTTCCTCCGCACCAGATAAGCTTTCGTCACGTATGTCTATATTCGATATATATCGAGGAAGAAATCTTATCGTTATCTGTTAATAGAAGAAACCCGAGCACTTCGATCGGGATATATACAAATACGATAGTGCTAAACGTTAGTGACACATTTTCGTGATTGATCAGCAAGCCAATAAATATTACGTTTGACCAGTATGAATAAAGGGTTGGTACTTTCAAGCCTTGCTACGTAACCAGATTCGTGAACCAGCCACGCACCGGCTGACGTACATGATCTGTCATTGACACATAGCAATAAAATTTTTGACAGTTGTCAATATTGCTAAAAAAAATTTTTAATTAATTCTAGGCTCCCACGAGGGAGATCAGTACAGATCAAAGTAGTTAAGGTCAACCGCTGATCAGCCCGTAATTCATCCCTTGCAAGTGCCACGATGAATCCTCGAAAATGTTACCCGGGGTAAACCCTGACAAGAGGTGATTTTCGATTTTGTCCCACATAAAGATAACAAAGATGCGCGTGTGACGTGTCCCGAAAAAGTGACAATTTGGAGAATGTGTAAAAACAATAAAAAAAAAAGCATGCCAAGTGAAACGTCTCGTTACCTGTTCAGGCCGACCCAAGGTCAGGTTACTAGACCGCGGACACCGTGACTCCTTCTTCTCTCTCCAGTTGCGACCCACTCTCTCTCCGTACAAGAGAATAAAGGGTGGTTCCAGGTACGTAGTCGCGCACAGTTGTACAGTAAAGAGCACTGGTATCAATTTAAGGGATGAAACCTGATGATCAATCGTCAAGGGGTACTTTCGTAACGCGCGACGCGGGTTCACACGGATACCGAAGGGTACGTAAGGTACGCGCGATGTATTTGTTTAGGACCGAAGAGAGGAGAACGAGACTACCGATCCAAACGGCACAAACGAGAACCAAGTAGGGAAACCAGAAGCGCGAGCTTATGGTTCTGGCCGAATGGTGTATGTATAATAATAATGATGACCACGGCCGCGAGGACAGGGCCGGCCTCGCCTATTCGGGCTTCGCTGAAGAACTGGCGGGATCCTCTCTTACTCGCGTATTCTCTACCCCCACTCAATCTCCCCCTCTCCCCGGTCAGGGTCCTCCTACACGCACCCCTACCACCTTCTCCCTCTCTCGCGCTGCTATAACCCCCCACCCTCCCACTCACTCTGTCTCTCTTCCTCTTTCTCTCTCGATACGCCTCGTGCTCTTGGTACCTGCATCCCATACCCCCAAGGCATCCACCGACTCTACCCAAGGCTTCACCACTGCCACCTACAGCTCAGTCGCCCACGAACCATCATCCCTACCTATATAGAGACTCCTGCCTCGTCCTTCGCTTCTTGCTACCCCTTGTCCTTCCCTATCTTCTTCCATGGCACCCCTAACCTCTTACGGCACAATCACCCTCTGTGTCTAACGTTATCCTTCGTCTTACCGTGTTATGTGCTTCCTTCTTCCTCGTAGGGTACTTCAGCTTCGGCTCCTCCTACGGGCAAATTTTGAGGTTATGTGAAAAGGGAGGTACAGCTTTTTCTTGCTACGGAAAATATGCCTTCAAGATAGATACCTTATGTTTCTATGATGTCGTTCGATCTTTGAATGAAAATTATCACGGTTATGGTATACGGATTTTGGATACGGAACTTCTAGTTCGGTATGTTATGGGATTTTTTTTTTAATAATGTATTTGTTTTTTATTGGTCAGAATTTAATATTGCGCTAGTTTGACACACAGGGTAATATCGTTATCGATGAATCACGTAATTATCTGCGTTACGCGTAGGACTGAGGGAGTATTGATTTCGTTATTGTAATTGGTAATGCAAGGTAATTGCACGCACGTCACGATTTCGAGTAGGCGTTGCGTAAGTTATAAAACTTTTAAAAAAAAATACTCCTTGATATCTGATATCGGTAAATCTATAGGATTTACCTTAATACCTCTGCGATATGGGGACGGAATATCGTAACGCTGAATTTTTTTTACCTCACAAGGAATTTCCCGTTATGGGGAGATATTGTATTGGTCGCCGTGGAGAGACGCTTTCATTTCGCAAAACTGCCGCTCGGTCATAGTGCGCTCTATGCTCGTTTCTCAAAGAGTTCTTTCGCTTCTTTGATATGTACGACGTGCCGTTGGAAAGACATTTTTTTATCCCGTGAGAAAGGTGAACTTGTGGGAAGGGAGTGGGGGGAGAGGGGGGGGGCAGAGGGAGGGATAACAAGAGTTAGGGGAAAGGAAGAATAAGAGCGAAGAGTAACGCGGAACGCGGGATAAGAGACCCGGAAGAATGTTTTTTTATTTCCATGGAAATTTCGCAAATCTAAAGTTTAACTGGCTGACAACGTGGTTGTCAATTTTTCGAATTTTCTTGACGTGGGTTAACTCACTTTGGCATCCTATTCTTTCGTCCTGCGTCTTTTTTTTTTTTAACCAAATTCATAAAGAATTATAGCCGCCAGATCTAGCCCTGGGTAACCCGAGTGATACGTCATTACGACTTGGAATAGAGTTAATTCGATTATCAATGTTCGTGTAAAATATTTTTTTAGTAAATAAATAAATTTTTGATTCGTTTATTTAGATTCAATGTTAATCGCCGTGATTAGGAGATTGGAATTGAAACATTTTTTTTTTTTTGAAAAATAATCTTTTCATCTTATCGTCTATTGGTGTTAAGTATAAGATATATATATATATATATATGACGCTGTCTGACCGACTAAAGAACAAAACTACTTACGTCGTTACTCCTTGCTCTCCCCCCCCCCCCCTCCGCAACTACTCGGGTACAGACACCAATTTCAGTGAGAGGTAGCCAACGCTTCGACCGAAGGTCGAGCGTTTTACCGTGCATTTTTTTGCCCGTGAGACGAGTATTCCGTTTCGTAACGGGGCCACGTTTTTCAATTACTCCGCTACGGCTGAAACGATCGGTTACTTTATGAGCGTCGGCTCGGGAAATGGCTGGGGCGTAATCTCGCGGGCAAACATGCATTATGCAAATCGTGCAAAGGACGTCAAAGGAAAGCACGGTACATTAGTTTTGTTATGTCTTTGAACACGGAGAATACGGAACATGATTTTCAGTGGGGCCTCGTGTGAACGCGGCCCGAGGTACTGACTGGACGTGTAAAGAGCGCGAAAATCAAATATACAATTCAGCCTCGTGTAACGTCGTATGGCTCAGAAGCGAATAAAATTCAAATAGAATCTTCACTGCGTTATCCAAAATGTATCTAATGGCTGTCTGTGAATTTTTACGTGTGTAACGAGCGAGAGAAAGAGAGAGAGAGAGAGAGAGAGAGAGAGAGGGGGAGAGAGAAAGAGAGAGAGAACTATGAGAATTTATGGTTTATTATTAAAGGTTCAGCAAGCACAGAGGTAAAGCTTTTAATGATCAATCAGCCGTGGGCGAATTGTACACGGATGTAAAAATCACACAGCCACGTGTTATTACGTAATTCTGCATTCATACCTATGTTTACGATCCACGAGAGTCGCCGGCGCAATACGTACTGTGGTAATATTTCCCAATTATCAGAACGCCTAGAAGAGACTTAAAAATTCCACGCGCGATGGTACCTTTACAATCCGCAGGCGTCGCTGAGTGTCTAAGGATGTTCCGTTGGTGGCTGACGGGATCGTTTCGCCCAGAGAAATATTTATCGCGCTGCTCTAAACTTCCACGATGTAGCGAGTTAAAGAAACGAGGGAGAGAAGAGGAAAAAAAACACAGTTAGCAGCAGGATTGATCGCATCCGGAAGCAAAGACAGCGCCGCAAGAAATATCGCTCGTTTTCCCAGCAGCAATAACATAAAGAATTCACGAACGAGGTTTACTGACGTATAATTTCGAGAATCGATTTAACGCGGTCGTTAAATGAAAATAACAATAGGGTTAGGTACCGAAAAAGAAAGCTCCCATAGAGAATAATCATCAAGCAGCACAATGAAGTATATTCGTTTCGCTAATTCGCACCGCATCCTCTACGAAGACGAAGGTAAGTTCTCATGTTGTCGCTCAAAAATTAATGTCCACTGGGACTGTCACCTTTCGTCGAATAGTACCGAATCGAAATTGAAAACCAAGCCTGTCACGCGTTTCTTATATCAGGTCCGAGAAAAATCTCGTAAAACTTCTTCACGTATGTATATCTCCCTTTACGTCCTCTTCCTGGTCGTACTCCGGTCCCTGTATATACTACAGATACATGTGTATACATACCCTACCATGCACACATAGATACTACGTACCTGAGTACGTATGTACCTGCCCACGACAAACTACGGCTTATACCAGCCAGCAGCAACTTCATTCCTCACGACGGCGCGAATCGATAAGCGTCGACCACCACGCAGCACACAATCCCAACCTGGCGCCCTGGCAGACTCATCCCAGGGCCGTACCAAGCATATATCCCGGACCCTTGCGCCAGTATAGGTATATCGTATACTATACGTACGTTGCATACCTCTAACCCCCCTGACACTTTCCTACCCCCTGAGTCTACCCATCATTTCGCTACACTCCAGCAACTCTTCATCCTCCTACGTATTACGTCAGGATCCTGATCGTATTCCGTCCCCCTTGCACTCACTGATAGTGGGTCCCTTTTAACCTCTCCTCGTCATTCTGCGTCGTGACGTATTCTGTGTGCCAACGTAGGACTTGTCTCTTCTTTTTTCGTTGTATAGTCATGATGCTGGCAACGTCATCATATTCGTTATACCTGTGTATAGCGTGCGTGACGTATGGGAATATTTGAATTTTGTAAATTAGAATTGACGGGGTATAAAAGGTTGTAAAGGGGCGTAGAATTTTTTTTTTTCGAACCTTCATGATATGAATATCATCACCAGATTCGCTTTTTATTCCATGGGGATATCGGTGGGTGTATAAATCTTATGGCGGTTCTTTTGAATTTCATTTTTACAGGAAACAGAACAATCGCAGGTAAGAGATCGCGAGTGGGATGGATCCATTGTGGAAAACTGTATTTTTTATCTACACGAAATTCGTGTTTTCTTCGAAGATCTATAATTTCGTATCCGTGCCTAATAATTTATTGCCGATAGCGTATACGAAACATAATTGTATTGTTTGTAATCGATATTATAAAGAAATATTGTTCCAATATCATACTTACCTTATCGCAAAGAACAACAAGGTTGTTATTTTCAAATTTTTTGCTCTCCACGTTCGAATCGGCAAACATAACCTCACCGTTCGACTTTATCGTGAAAACGATTAACTACGATGTACATAATATCGAATGAAGCTTCAGTTTATTTACAAAGTATCCTTTATACAACACGCAAATATTAAACGTAAAGCTACTTTACAGTAAATGATCGAAACTATTGATAAGAATATGACTAGATTATAGAATATCAATAAGTAGGGCGAATTCATCAGTCGAGGATTCGATCAGATCGATACTTCCGTACTCCACTTTATGTCGGCCAATCGAAATAATGATACTGACTGATAATGATAAAAACAATTCTCTTCTTATCGGATATATGTATTACGAAAAGTGGTATTGAGCATCAAGCTGAGCGAATTGATGTCTCTCGAATTTACCATTGTTTTTTTTTTCCCCCCCAGAAACAGTGTGAAAGAGATTGAATGTGAAACAAACTGTAGCTTCGAAATCGGTACAGCAGCCCAACAACGGTTACATACAACGCATTATTAGGAATTGCCGTAGGTACTTTGCACGGTGAATTCTCTCTAAGTGCGTTGCAATAATATCTATAATCATTAGCATTGTTAACTGCGAAGCGTGATTCATTTGTTTATGCATTGTCAGACGTACCGAATTAATTTATATTATGCTAATAACACGTTAGATTACTGCGTTAGGTTCACCTTGCAAGGATCACCTTGCAAAGAATCCCATAGGAATGTAGTGTCAAGAATAGAGAAGATATAAAATGCAAAAAGGGCAAGTTCCTATAGCAGTCATGAAAAAAAATATATATATATATTTTCATCCATTTCCAATCGATTAGATTAATCATATACCGTGGATGATTAATAAAATGGGATTAAAAAATATTTAAAAAAATAGACTGACTCGAGCAAGTACGAAACAATGTTACTTAATTTTTCTTATAAAAAAAAATGCTCGAACCCAAAAAAGCGTATAAAATAGTGAATGCAAAGTCGAAAGATATGTAGCTTTACAGTCGCAGTATTGATTAAAAAAAACACAGGATATTAGCATATCGCCTAATTATTTTTTTCGAGTCAGTGAGATAACTACGACAAAAAGAAAATGAATGACTTTGATCTAATTTCCGTGTCGATTGCAGCGGTATTGCTAATCAATGCATTTTAAGAACGATCAATAATCTTAATGTCATGGAGGATGATCGAATTAATTCTAGATTAGAAATACAATCGAGAGGAATTGACTTAAAGTTTAATGCTAAGCGCGTTAAGGTCCGTTTGCGCGCATTTCATTTGATTAATAATTCATACGTCATACGTGCGGCATATCTCTAGATAATGATATCGTCATAAAGCAATTAATGGCTATGCAAAACATGGAAATATTATCAACGTAACATTGCCTCGTACCAAGGACTCGGTACAGTCTCGCGTTTGATAAATTGGTATCTTACAACAGTTTCCACGAGTCGAGTACAGATTAAGAGAGCTCTGCGACCGAAGCGTAAACAATATATTCTACAATACGTCTAATCCGAATCACGAGCTAACAAAACAAAGGAAACACGATGGTTAAGCAAGAATCAACTAAAGTTCTTAACATTTGCTGTTCAACGATCAACTAAACTGTGCGAGAAGCAGGCAGAGAACAGAACGGCGCGAGCTTTTAAAAAAATCTTCCAATTACCCCAGGTCGGAAATCATCTAGGAAAAGATTCGAGTTACTTAGTAAATTTACAATCTATCGAATCACGCGATTTATCGATCGTCAATGATGAACGGGAAAAATTGGAAAATCAATCGTTTATTGTCCGTGTGATAAACGCTTTGTGAACGAGACACTTAAATGTAACAAACAATGGACTTTGGCTCTCGATTTAACACGATAAACTATTCTTGCCTTTCTTCGTCCTTTCCTCTTTCTTACAGTTGCTTCGCGACAGCCTGATACAATATTATGCGACGATATAGTAATACGACTTGACGTAACACGTACTGTGCACGGCGATCGCATATCTTGAGAGTGACAATACAATAATCACGTAAAGCAATGACAACTTTTGCCAAGTACGCATATACAGGATTTTCACGGTTCAAAGATACCGAACGAACGACGGCTGGTAATTTCAGGACGTTTTCGTTATGAGAATGATAAGAGAAAAAAAAAATATATAAACAAAAACGATAAACAAGCGTTAATTGAACGCAACAAATTAAGTAAAACCTTGCCGATAAATTGACAAATATTTCGAGCCTTAACAGCAGCCTAAGGGAAAGGTAATAATCGTACGTGCTCTCGCGATGACGAAATTTCACTTGAGCGACGTATCGAGTTTACATTGAGTCCCTCTACGTTCTTCTTGTAAATTCTTGCGCTACTATTCTAAAGGTATACTAGCGACGGACGTCAAAGGCCTTTTTTGCGTAATCTTCATGTTTTAGGACTAGTAACGCAATCTCGTACGCGATACGCAATAACTAATTATGTATTTACATATACTATTTTTATTTCATGAATCAATCCCGCCTTATGTCGTCCGGTCTAGAATATATATATATATTCCTTTGCATGGCTCTCCATCAGGTTGCTCTTATTAATAACGGCGCGTACAACGTACTGTCACTTTTATCAAGATTTGCCACTGTACGCCTTTTTTCGTTTTCTTTTCTTTTCTTTACAGAGGAATTCTCGCTAGACGATAATACTGAAAAAATATATATACAATTCTTATACCACACTCTCGTCGAATAATCCGTTCTATATTACAATAACTTATTATCTTGTGTCCAGAGATCTCTAGACTCTACAGCGTGTTTCATAAACGGCGCACTACTTAGCGAATACAATGCCGCGGGTCGCCTCAAGCTTCTTGTATATTAACGTTTCTTTCTTTGTTCTATCAACATTGGATCGAATTCTGTTACGGCAAACGTGACTTGAGGATTCATCGAAGAAACTCAAATCTTCTACGCGTATGGCAGTACAGTAATTTCTAAATTAATTTCTATCGACAGCTTCTTCTTTTTTTGATAAGTCTTTCACTATGCAAAGTTTTATATCTAGGACTGACACTTTTTGAAACGCCTATTGTTCAACACATAGTATTCTCTATGTACGGCCTTTTACGGAACACATTATTTTTGTTTTATAACTATGACGCCATGAGATATATGTAAGTGACAATGGTGAATCTTACATAAGCTTAGGCATTTTTCGCCCAGAACAAACGTTCAAATCGTACGATTGGAACACGACGGATATTGATAATTAATTGTATATGTGCTCACTTTTCTTTTTCTGAGTACAGTAGGAACAATAAGTAAGATTTTTAAAAGAAAATTAAACACAGAGGACTTTTGCTGTCAATACAGTCGATTGGAGAATGTCCACCTATTTTTTGTCTTGATGCATTAAGAAATTTACTAGTTTACCTCAGCACCAGTATTTAATTATTAAATAAGATTAATCCTGCTGCCAGCTATAAAAAGTGGTAACTCAATATTTCTTGCAAGACAGAAATTAAGTAGGGCAGTGAACTTTCTTGTGATAGCTATGCTTCAATTATTGGTAATCCATACCTTTGCTTTGGGCAATTAGTTAGGACGCGTGCATTATGTACGTGTTTAGCAATTAATTAAATCTGAATTGTTTATGAAAAACTGGTTCGCCTTACTTCGCTGTCGCATGAGTTTTCATTAGAGCAGATTTGCAAATAAATAATCAATTCGCAATTTACCTTAAGGATAAATTCACTTAAGCGCGATGACATTTGCGATTATTTATGAGTAGTCAGGGCACACAACTTGAAGTGAAAAATACGCAATTTGAAAATTTTATCCTTTTACGTCCAATTAATTTAATTCACAGCCTGACGATCCGAAGAAGCAGCTGTGTCAATTCTTGGTTACGATCGAATCACGTTACATAGAAACACTGACTTTTTTCTTATTTGTGACAGTCAATATTTTTATCCCTTGTTACGTGTAAACACGTTCTCATTGGATTTATAAAAGTCGCAGAATTTCACGTCGCACCTGACAAGCTCACAGTTACACCAGTCGATAATCGTTCCGTTTAAGAAGTCCTAAACGCTTATTAAAATTCCATAAAAAAAAAAGAGGAACTTTAAGTATGGTCTTTTATGCAGTCAACGAAAAATTTCACGACGCCCATGATTGATTTTCGTTTGGAACGATTCGCAATACTTAATCACAATAAAAAGAAAATCAAAATACGTTGCTTAGAGTGAGACTAAATGCAAGCACAGTGCACAGTAAAAAAAATAAACAAGTTTTTGCATTGCTCAGAAAATATTATAAGCCTTTCCCTTGGCTCATGTCATTTCGACTTTTTGTAGCTACCGGTGACGTTTTACCAGTATCTATACTTTTTAATGCAATCATTGCCGAGATCCACCACGACCAAATGATTGTCAGGTAATACGGCAATACCTGAAGGACGTCTCAACTTCGAGCTGTGAGAATCAATTTCCGTGAGAATAGCACCCCCACCGAGTTTCAATACTTGAATAACACTGCGACCCTTATCGCTGCGAGAGCCTAGTATTCGGCCGTCTGGATCTACTGCTATCCCGCCGTACCTACCCTTACCTGTTGAACGATTATTAACGCTTAGGAATATTTTCCATCACGGTAGACAAATATAATTCAATAATAAACTAAAGAATTCAAGACAATACAAAGATGAAATATATTATTCATGTTAATATTATATTATATCAACCAAACTTACCTTTTCCTTCCGCGTAAATCTCTTCCGAAAAGTCCCCTTTTGCGGAAAATACTTGAATTCGCGAATCAGCAACCAGAATCTCACCAGCTGGTCCTATAGTCACGGAGCTTATTAGCTTGAACATACTACGTTTTCCCACCTGAAACATAATACACGGAAAGACGTGAAATATTGCCAGATTAGTATAATAAATAATCTGCTGGCGATAGAATTTAATTAATGAAAATAAATCCTAACCTGAAAGAGGATTTTGCCGTCACAATCGAATACGAATACGCAGCACTGGCCATTGTCTGCTACCAGTACGTGTCCGTAACTTCTATCCACAGCGATATCAATGGGTTCCTAAATTGTATTAAAGATGATAAATTATTACTGTGGAAATAAATGAGATATTGTCTAGATATAAATAACTCTGATATTATCCTAACCTGGAACGCATTATGAGAAAAGGAACGAATGGTGTCACCCAGCGAGGTCATTTCTGTAACTGTACGCGTCCTCCAATTGACGATTACCAGTCCTTGTTCAGATACAGCAATTCCAGTACAACTACGTCCATCGAGACCTTCGTTGGTAATGTGCCTTTGAAATTCTAAATTATCATCCAATACCTTTAACAAAAATAAATACACGAATGGTATGTGAGTTTTGTACGATTTCTAATGCAATACTAGATATCTAATCAGTATTTAAATATTTGAATATTCTCATAGTAATGGCGTAGTTAATATTATAAGAAAACCATTATGTAAGCAGAAGAGTCTAAAGTGTATCACCTTGATGCGAGAGTTGCCTGTGTCTACGACGTAGATCATATTGTCGTCATCCACCGCGACGGCAACCGGTTGATGAAATTCATCTTTTCCGTGTCCACGTCTTCCATAAATTTTTACAGGTTCGTTATGCTCGGTCGCGTCAAAAAATACCGGATAGTCCTTGATGGGTCTTTCAAAGACAGACAACTTCAGCACGTAACGGCTTGCGGACGGTGGTCGAAAGAGGACCTCGTAGCTACCATCTTCCAAGTCTTTAATCTCTGTCTCGATGGAAGTACTCTGATTATCAGTATTGATACTGTCAGCTAGGGTCAGTTCGGCGCCTATTGGATCTCCGCCTGCATTCCTGGGATGACCATGATAGTCGACTGTCTCGACGACGACGGTTGCTTGTAACTTGGCCACCGCAGGATCCTTGAGTCTTGCTCGACACAGGCCTATGGACATGATATATGTAATATGTCAATGCTATGAGAATAAATTGTATTTTAAATTTTATTATGACTCTCGTGTACCTGGCAATGTAGTACTAGAACGTACTCGTCCGAATATACTGAGAGCACGTTCAAATTCCATCAAGGCCTCGTTATGATTGAATTCAGCAGTGATAAAAGCGTTCTCTCTGGGTTCACTCAGAGCTACAGCTGCATCCAGTTGATCGGATAGACTGCCAATTCTTTGAGTAATATTTCGCACCTCGACCTTAATGGGGTTTGGATGTTCATGGATGATATTATGACAGTTTTATAAGTGCAAGGGTTATCATAGCAGAATATGAAAGATTACTTGGTACTGAAGGCCATCACATTCTCGTTCGACCTTATTTTTCTCAGCCTCTATAAGGGCATGCTGTTCCTCGAGGACGTGCTTCTTGTCTCTGGCTGCTGCAGTGACGGCTGCCTGTAGTTCAGCTCGACGCTTCTCTACCTTTGAGATAATTTCTGCAAACTCCGCATCTACTGCATTTAGGCATCTTTCCGTGGCTGTTTCCAATCGTCGCAGTTCTGCACCCACCGACTCTTGCGCCTGTGTCAACTACGTAGTCCGCGAACATTAACGCTTCTTATCACAATTCGTGTTTCTGCACTTTTTATTCAGGGACAGTGCAGTGACAAACGATAGCGATACGCTGGGCCTCACCTTGGATATACACTCGTTAGCTTTGTATAGTAATATTTCAGACATTCTTTTAATTGCAATACTAAATGGGATGATAGTGTGTTCGGTGCAGCCTGGAGATGTTCCTGCATGACTACCACCTGTGCACACTGTACAGAAGACTGTGTCGCATGTTTCGCAGAACAGCAATTCCTGATTTATGTGTACCGAGCACTTTGGAATGACCTGTAAGGAAAAAATGTATGTATCGATGAGCTTGTCAAGTGTAAAGTATATCAAGAAGTTATTAAAAAATTTTTGAGACTTGGAATACCTCTCGTCGCTGTCTTGACATAAGATCAAGTAATTGGTTGACTAAGAAACTAGGTGGCAAAGCAGGAACACCACCACGAGGGATTGTTATTAGCTCACGACAAATAGGGCATCGAAATGCACCAGCCTCACGAGTCTGCGATGCGGCGATTCTTGTGAGGCAGTGCAGACACACCTGTGTACATACAGGGCGATACTCATGAATTACTCTTTATACATGTGTTTACAGTTGATTGCCCTTTAGTATACATCTGCTATGGTGCTGCTAATTGGGTTATCATTAAATATACAAGATGTTTTACATACCGTGTGAGAACATGGCAATAACTTGGGTATGTGTTCACTGCCATCATAAACACAGAGGCAAGTTCCACATGTGAGAAAACTTTCGTTGAAATCCTCATAGTTAATGCTCACTGTTTCCACGAGCATCGAGCTCATGCTGACCATCCTCTCCCCTAGTCGCGTCCTGTAACAAGTTCATAAGAATTTGAATGAAAATTTAAATGAGCTTTATAAGCATATCTAACATAGTAATTGAGTATATACTGTTAGATAACTTGTTTATTGTATATCAAATATAAATTTTGAACAAATATCATTAGTTTAAGAGTTTATTTAATATGTGAGGTACTTCTTTCATAGACCTAAATCACATATCAACACCATGTACGCATCATCATTATCTCTAACACATATGTGCAGAGTCAAAATAATTAAATTACACTCATTGCAAAACTTCACACTAAAAGGACAGGATTCTTAAGAAACGTTCATTAATTTAATACAATTCATTCTTTTATATTTTATTGCATAGGTCATAAATTACATTTTGCCTATACTATACATAATATTAATTCCAAAATTGTGAATATATATTCTTATGAAACATTGAGAGGAAGAAACTAAAAAAAATTCTTAATACTAAATGAAATAAACGCAAATAACAAATGTATTCTCGTATTATCTTTGTGCGAAAATCAATCGTGCGGGTCAAGAACCCGCAAATATGCGTGCGAATAAATAAGTCTCAACGAGTACAAAGACTTTAACTCGATACCAAAGAACTTCCAAATAATTTTTAAAAATTTACATAAAATCCCTCTCCGACTCTCTTTCCGAGTAAATACATCATTTAACAAAACATTTGGCACGATAACAGAATATTATGAAAAGAATGAAAGACCAAAAAATATCGCCAAGAATTCGCGAGTGTCTCCATCGCGTCACAGTTGCTTAAAACAACCAAAAAAAAAAAGCGCGAAACATTATCAACACATAATTACAAACTGACATA
Organism: Trachelus iudaicus; assembly: GCA_030142595.1. Classification (NCBI taxonomy): domain Eukaryota; kingdom Metazoa; phylum Arthropoda; class Insecta; order Hymenoptera; family Cephidae; genus Trachelus; species Trachelus iudaicus. The sequence goes on from JARQTH010000670.1 coordinate 476,431, forward strand.
AAACACGTGCCAATTACACATCCGTGCTCTCCTGATACATCGCAGAGGCCGAATAATTCTAACCGAACGTGAGTCTCCCAAATCGAAGGTACCGAATATAGCACAAAAATAAACCACTTCTTCTGGAAAAGTAAAACTTACTGTATAGCCAGTCGCAAAGCCTCCATAGTAGAATAGAATACGTACAATCTACGTATATTATCTTGAAGAACAATGAAGAACAACAATACGAGATTCAATCGAAGATCCCAGTGACACTAGCGGCAGCGTGCACTGAGAACGATGCACAGAAAGGTGTTCTTTTATTTTTTTTTCCTCTAATTCTTTTTTCTTTTCTCGGATGGAAGATACACGAGTAAACACAAAGGCATGCGCGACGTTTCACGATATCCTTCCACCTTTATTTTTTCTACGAGTTCCAGCCGGTATCACTGTTGAATTTTTAAAAGAAGAGAAAACAATAACAACCACGACAAAACCCATAGGAAATTTATTAAACACGCGTAACTCGCATAGCCCGTACATACGTCATTTCATTCGCTCACGACGATTCGGAACGTCGATCATTGCGCTTCTTCTGTTTTTCTCATAGAAGATGCACTACGCGAACGCGATCCTCTCCTCGTTTACATTCACAAGCGATACTGTATCCGCAACGGAGCCTTACAGAGACGCCCTGTCTCCGGATACCCGCTGTGGTGGCTCCATTTTATAATAGAGAATGCACAATACCAACGACGACGACGGACGGCCAGCGAGTGCAGCGACTTGCCTCTCACGTTTCACAGTGTCTCACAGCTGCTCGGCCGCGCCATTGGCGCGAGGTTAGTATATATTCTGCCTGTGAGATATACACCAAGAAGAGGAAGGTTAGGTAGGTGTAGTCGCCGCCAACCGGGTAGCTGTGTATACGAAAAAAAAGAGAAGTAAACAGTAGAGAACTCTACTGCGCAGTCTCTCACAGTCAAGGCGCAACTTCTTGCACAACTTTTACTATGGAATTCTATCCGTCGGATAGGATTTTTGTCAATTTCTTATACCGGTACCACCGGTGGAATTTTATCGTCTAAAATTCCAGATTGCTCACTTGACATTTATTTACCATAAATTAATGGTACGCTTCAATAAGAAATGCTTGTGAGATGGCAGCGACCAAATGTGATCGTAATATTATTCTGCCTTTGCTTCATTGTTTATACGTTGCTCGAAGTAATTTAATTTATTTTAGTTTCTGATGGATATCACTTATCTTTTCGAGAACAACCACGTTTTGCAAGGCTTCAGCGTCATTTTTCTCACTTGATTTATGCAAGGACCTTTGACCCTAATTACCACGAAACACGATCCCATCCTACTTCACTCGTGAAACGTTCTCAGGATGTAATATTACTCTGAACTCGTGAACTCTTTTATAAAGTATATCAGTGTACGTTATGCTTTGCACCTATAGATATATGTATACATGCAACCAGATATATATATATATATTTATATAATATATATTTATAATATATATATATATATATATATATATATATATATATATATAGGTTTATTAGAAGAATCTACAGTGCATCATAAATCTTTCTGAACTTTCCTGCAGGCAATTTGGCTTTTGCGGTCGGAATACTAAAAATAAAATGTCGCCGGCGGAAAAACATTTGGAAGGGCGATAACCTCAAAAGGATGACTATATGCGCCGATAAGCAATTCGGTTAACGGAATGTATGATGCGGTCTCACCATTCTTTTATAGTATTCTACGCTTGACTGTAAAACACCTTACGGCTCTTTTTCTCAAGGTATCCACTGTTTGCATCTCGATTACATTACACTGCTGAGAATTTTCAAGTACCTCCAGACCATTGGAACCAGAGTTAGTAATCTCTCAACTGGTTCTGTTTATTCAAGGCTGAAGAAGGTAAATGTGTACGCTAATGGAGCGTTAAAAAAAATATTCTAAACCCGTCTCTTGTTCAGATGGCAACCTTTTTTCTCTACTCCTAAAAGACGCCTTGAGGGACCCCATGGTGTCTAGAAATTCTTGACGTCCCAACAACTTGCGTTTAGTCATAGGAAGAAATGGAAAAAAAAAACGTATGTGTAGCTACGATATGTGACTAAACAAATTCATCAATCTTTTTACAAATATTCCATTTGCCTCTTAAAGATTTTGAGCTAGTAGGATTTAATAGTCTCTAATTCTAATAGATTTAAAGGTCGTAACCTTTCAACTGGTTTGGTCCAGTCTAGACAGAGAATACATCAATCCACTACATCCAAGATGCAGTCATAAGTAGCATTCATTTATTTCGAGTCATGAATCATCACTTTCCTCCATTGTGAGCGAGTGTATTCACGTACAAGGAAGCGAGACGAAATACGTAAGAGAAACAAAAACTCATTCTTAACCTATATTTTGTTATGAAAATTACAAAAGTATCTCAGTAGTTCAACCTGAAAACTGGCGAATTGCCAAAGTAGTAATTTCGTTTCCCTCTCATTGTCAGTTAATGCACGTATAGTTAGGAAGTGCATTCATAATTTATTATTAAGAGAACAGGTGCAATGTCTTTTTTTTTTCATTCTCCCCTTCATTAATGCATCCGCACCGTGCAACCAATATGACATACGGTTCTCAAGGTGCAAAAGGTCTTTTCGTGCAGTGCCAGATTACGAGAGCCCTTCTCCCTTCTAACGTACTTTCATAATATCATTTCACAATGCAAATAGCGAAACTCTATACCGACTTCAGGGTGTATCGTTATAATAATGCTGCACTTCCCATTGTTCAGCATTATAAATCAGGTTTCAATGGTATAGCAATCGGTTCACTAGTCATTGTTCGAAATTGGTCAAACGATTGCTCTACGTTTTGTTACCTTCATGATTGCCTTTTTAGAATTTTTTAACAGAGGTAATCGTTTCCGCTTTAAATTACAAAAATGCACTCACATAAAGGGACAGCAGCTCATGAAGACTCCGTCGATAAGATCTACGTACGTAGATCAGTACTCATACGCGAAGCGTAGATTAGATAAATATTATAAGTTGAATGTAAACTCAATTCCGATTTATTAAATTCACTGGTAAGAATTTATCTTCTTAATATTTAAACTGTATTTTAAAATCGTTATTGCCCTATTACATTGGTCTTGACGTTCTTCACTGCACGTTTATAGCTTTCGGTGTTAACTGTAATATTTTGTTATTGCGACGCAGCATGATTTTTAGAACGTCAATACGGAGAGTCTGGGGTCAACACACTGACGGAGCACCCCACATTTTATTAACGTCCTGAAAAAATGATCTTCCACCCTCGTGAGAATTTATTTGTACCCTTCTTGAAGTTCTTCATCGGATACTCAGCACTCGATGAGAAGTATGAATGGCGTGAGTCCTTATGGATAATGGGGCCTGATGCTATTTCTCCGGAGGGACACAGAACAAAGGCCTCGAGTAGAGACTTGTTTGTTGACACAAAGAAAACATCTGATCCATCTACACGCACCAACCCCTCAAGTTCGATCCTTTGCGCAAGACCCAATACTCTAAGGGTGAGTCGGTGAGACGATATTGAGACTCAAAAATGGGCCTAGAATATTCACATATCTTTTAACTGTCAGCGAGTACGACACTCCAGGTTGTTTGCTGTTTTCTGAGAGGTTGACGTACGTGAAGGAGTAAGAAAAAATATTCTAATATTGATTTCGTTTTGTTTCACGTTCCGCCAGGTGGCATTGCAGCTGTCCATTCCAATTATTCTTGACCAGGTCGATGATACTTTATCAGTAGTTTTGACATTCCTTTGGATTTGTAGAAACGTATTGCTTTATTCAAATATCTAGACTCTCCCTGTGTTGCCAGTGCACTTAAAGCATGCGCGTACAGATTTGGGTCACTCCGACACTCGACCGACATTAAAATCTGTTGCGTTTAACGTCAACGTCTTTTACTTTTATGATCAATTTTTTATATAACGATTATATCACTCTCTCATGTTGCAATAATCACGAGTTTGTCACGTAAACAGAAAAATATTCATATTTCGTTCGATTTCTAAGACACTCGGGCTATGTTGGGTTAACTTGTCAAGCTCTGCGCGGCCATTCGCTCCGAAGTCGGAGTAGAACTGGAGGGTGCGCGAGCGCCCCTATAATATTACTCTGTCAGTGGATGCTAAGAAAACCTCTGTAAGAAAAGAGAGTGTCCTGATTTTATAGGATCTATTGAGCTTAATGGAATTTAACCTACAGATTCTATGATAAAATTAGAATTAAATCATGAAAATTACAATTCTTAGCATTATGGATCAAACATAGAAAATCTGCTGTCTTATAGCTTTAAAATCAATTCTGTTCGTGTCATTAATTTTTCAACTTTTAAATTCTACGTGCCTTCTTGTACAAGCGGAATTTATTATTGCTGTGTTTCACTTCTACGTGTCATAATCTGATCAGTTGTCCTTTTTGGTAGTGTGGTACGTGAGTAATGTATCAAGTAACAATTTATTGCTGGAATAAGTATATACGAGAATGGCAGACTATAAATGGAACAATGCTGACCACCAAGGCTTCCTTCCTTTCCTTATGGCTGTCTCCCCAATGGGGAACATTTGCCAGGTCACCAACGCTATATGTTGAAGATGCTAGCAGAGATGACTAGGAAGATTGCCAGCGGCAGAGATGAGTAGGGAGATGCACAGTGCTACGGTTTTAGGCGATACCGAAAACATGGCGCTAAAGCGTAGTGGCGAGTATGGAAGCAGGAATTTGTAATCATCGCCTCCGCCGACAATGCAAATCCCGTCGTAGTCGAGCTAAACGTGAACACGAACGCGTAGCTTCGCGGGCAGATTCGCCGGTACGATCTAGCGCCATTATTTTGTATCGCCTAAGACTGTAGCATTGTGCATCTCCCTACTCATCTCTGCTCTAACGAGCGGCGATTCTATTGATTTTGGAAAACACTCAGACTTGCACCTCGAAAACGCTGTATTCCGGAAAAGGCTGAGAATTCATCTTTTTACTATAATGGTGTAAATAAAATTAAATGACTTGCATCGAAGCAGCATACCTGCCCTCCGGGGCAGGTTATGTGGTGCCATCTCTGAGAGATCTGGAAAACTGTGATATGGAAGTGAATGTACTATCTACTTGCTTTACTGTTACCTGGAGGAGGTTGACCAACTCTCTTCAGGGAACTTGGTTTAGTTGAACGAACGACGGGCAGATGACGATTCGGGCATTTACTTGTGCAGATTAACAGGAATTAATTATTTTGAAAAGTATCCAAAGCTTTTTCCTTATGATGTATGAAGGGAAGATGACTTGTAGGAGTATGAGAGTTGGTGATAATGCGTGGAAAGTTACTAAAGTCGGGGATAGATTGAAAATGAAACATTCATTATTATTCATCTATCTATCGTTACAACGGGTCTATAGAAAATTGAAGGCAATTGATTGTGCCTTCTAAGAGTAATGAGTCATTGCTAAGAATATTCAAAGCTAGATTATCTAGAATTATCAGCCATTTTGATGTGTCCTTGAATCGGATTGCAATTAATGATATTATACGAATACACGTCGATAACAAAAATTACAATATTTCAAGGCTAAGTTCTATAAGTTGAATGAACAATTATATCTTAAGATGAGATTGATTATGCGGCTAATTACAATATATGAAGTATAATAAATTAGTACGAAAAAAAATGGTATATTCTAAATGAAATAAAAGTAATACTTTCGTTCACACGGTACTGACCGCAATTCCTTATCGCTTTGTGGATTGATCATCCAGTAATTTCTCTAATCAATATAGAACCTAATAATAGCGAGCTAAAGTCATCTTAAATCTATATTGCAGTCACGATCGTTCCAGAATCCGTTTAAACCGAATTCCGTATGGACGTCACGTTTCCTGTTACGAAAGTTGTCTCCAACATCCGATGGATCAGCAACGATTTCAGAGTGATATAATATAATTTAATAATTTAACTAATCGTCTTCTCTATCCAACTTAAATAACTATAAACTCTAGTATGTACGTCAGGATAACCCAATGCACACGGTGAACCCCAAGAACCGACACCAATTTGTACTCCATTGAAAACCAGAGGACTACCGGAATCACCCTGAAATAACATGCAATTTCAAATCAATATAAAATTAAATATCAAAAATTGTCACTTCTGTGTTTAAAATTTTTTACTTAAAAGTATACTCACGTAACACAGTCCTTCGCCCATGATGTTGTAGGTACATAAGTGAGTTGGCATCACTTTTTGAAAGGTACTCTGACACTGAGATAATGGCATAACTTTAAATTTTATAACCTGAAGTGAGTTGCTGTTCGCGCCGTACTTCTGTGAAGAATGTGCGACGATTAGTACGAGTCGAAAGTGCGTTAGAGGTTTAAAGTCTAAGGACTGACACGTCCACGACACTTTACGGATCAATAACGCGTCTGCTATTTCTAAGACTTTCCTTTAGTCACTCGTGACAGACCGTTTTATTGTCTTTCTTGAAAGGATGCTAAACTTAGTAAACACATGTTTATACTTACATCGGTGTATCCCCAGCCGGTAAAATTAGCAGTGCAATTTGATTCGTCCACATCTGCGGTCGGTAAAGCAACAGGCGCTATCTTATCCGTGAATGTAATTTCTGCTTCAGTCTTTATAAGTGCAATGTCGTCGACTTGTTGTCCGCGTACGTAATCCGCATGCAATACAACACTTTCAACTTTGTAAGGAACTCCTCCAGTAGATAAATAATTCGTGCCAACCACTATCCTGATATCGGCAGGTCTGTACTTCACGATACAATGGGCAGCCGTAAGAAGCCATCGATTATTCAAAATCGATCCTCCACATATATGAGTGCCAGAAATCTTAATTGAAACTTGATATGGAAAATCACTTATTTTGGCTGTGGTTCCACCGACGATCCTTGACATTAAACTTGCACCTTTTTTTGGGGGGAGAAAAACGCAATTGGTATAACTTTAAGGTAATTTATATTCTATTTAATACACTTAATACACTCACGATTACTTGAACAGTGAGAAATATAATTTTTTGTATTGAATTTGTCACGGTTTAATTGACGTATTTTTTAAAAACTTTCCTGCACTTTTGTACGATTCCATTTTTTACATTCAAAGTGACAATCGTTGATTGTTTATTGAAAGCTTTATATTATTTACCATTGCATGACGCCAGGAGGCCGATAAAGATGGAAGTGATGTGCAACATTTTCAATAAGACTGTCGACTGACGAATCCCTAGCTATTTAATTTATAGTCGCAATTATCTCACAATCTTTAACCTGCCATTAATTTTTACATTCACGATACAGGGGATATCAGTGGTTTTCATAATCAACGTATGGATATCAAAGAACCTGATGCATGACGCATTGAGTATTAATGTATATCAGCAATCCTCCATTGTTTTTCATTGTCATTGCAAAAGGGGATTTATTGAATAAATATGAAAAAGGAATTAAAATCAATAACAAGACACAATTCTATTTCCGCAACAGAATTACATTGAAAATTCTCCTTATCTTATTACCGGTAGTAGGATTATCAATAATAAAATCTATCTGGATTGATTAGTTTTATCAATTAATTCAAGCGAATTTGGATGCGGTGGGACGAAAGAGATTTGCTAATTCGAAAATCATATTTTCAAAATTCACTATCTATCGGATATCGTTAAAAAGAAATTTTGTCCGTTGTGATTCATAATCCCAAAAACTAATTACATTTTTAACGCAGGATTATCAACTGCTGATATCATTCCGAGAATACTATTTTCGTTCTTTTGTATATTCTCAATGACTACAACAATAGATAAACTAATATCCGTTCGATACAAGGAAATAATAAATTAATGCCTTTTCTTTCATCAATAGTCCAATAATTATTTTTTACATTTTATTACCCCCCAAACAACAAGATAGCTGTAAATAATTGTTTTTCACATTTTTTTCTTTACGATAATCAAAAAAAGGTGCGCCATCATTAGTCACGCACAACGCGTTACTCGATAATAAATACATTAAGATATCAGCCAATAATTAATTTTTCTTGCTTTTATATCTCGAAGATTTACACATTGATGTAATTATGGATCCAATCAACGTAGCTGTAAACGCGTGTAAAAACATCGGGTCTTCCCCTGGCACATGGAGTACCCCAGGAAACAATACCAATCTGGACATCGTCTGCGACCAGCGGTCCACCAGAGTCTCCCTGTGAGGTGAAAAAAATAGTTTTTGAGATTGATATGAAAAAAAAATACAAAATTTGAAATTACACTTGAATAAAATTAAATCATTAATTCTAGGAAGCCTGTTAATAAATTCACTTACGTGACAGGCGCCCTCCCCTTTTTTATTTAACGTACAAATATTGTCGTTCGTAACCCGTAGACTCGCGTTGAGACAATCACGTTGATCGATAACAGTCAACCTTATGTGCTGAAGCTCATTGGGTACTTTACCTGGATACTTGAAATTTCAAAATACAACAATAAATAATTATCACTGCCAACGAATCACTTTTTGACTCAACAATATTTTTCACTCGGCAGCGTTCTTACGAAATTCTTTGACTTTCCTTGGAATCTTTTTTTAGCACCAGACAAAAGTCAAACTCGACCACCGCGCACTTGCAAACGATTTTCATATATACAATTCTATATGATTTATTGTTCAGATTCTATGCTGTTATCAGTGAGACACTATTGAACCATTATTGTCGTCTATCTTGAAAGTTTTGAAATCGATCAATGAAAACTTACAGTCGTAGTACCCCAGCCTGATAACACAGCTGGATAATCCGACTTGCTGAAGTCCTCCGTAGGAAGTTTAACAGGTGCAACCTTATCTCCAAATATAATATCCTTGTCGACCTCGATCAAGCCAATGTCATTTCTAATCAATGCAGCACTATACTTGGGATGCGGCACTATACGCTTTGACTGATAATTTTCACCACCCTCGTCCAAGGTATTTGTACCTGTGACTACTTTGATGCTCGTGTCATTGAATCTATAGATTTATTTAAGAGTTAAAAAAATATTTTCTATGTAAAATTAATTTAACGCTATTTTATTATTTTACCCAGACAAACAGTGAGCGGCTGTCAGTATCCAACGTTCGTTAAGAATTGATCCTCCACAAAAATGACGATCTTTCAAGCGCAGTGACGCTTGATACGGATATTGTCCATCTTCGGCAACTGCACCACCTACGATTTTACCCTTGTCGAGATTTTCATCTGAAAATTAAATATTAAGTTGTATCGAGTCATATGGAATTCTGCAAAAATTTATCTGTAATTGGCACCTGCTAATATTAAGGGTACGAGGGTAGTGATAATAGTAAAAAATGATAACAACATTGTTTCACGAGAAAGAGACTATATTGGAATGTGATTAAACATTCGAAAGGAATTGTTTGAGGTGTACTCAGATATTTTTGGGTATTTATAGACTGACATTTTCTAACGATTAAGATAAATTACGTATCCCGTAGAGCGTATTTAAATTTAGGTCAGATAGCTGCCAGCTGGGAGGTTCCTGTGTATTTAGAAATATATGAATTATTAATTCAACGTCTCTGCGATAACAGTTGTTATTTACATTTCTAATCGCAGCTTATGCTTGGGATATTTATGATTTTAGAATTCCGGAAAGCTGCTTCTTTTTTGGTTAATGATATTTTTTTATCTACCTCGGCAAAATACTATTTCTACTTAATATTAGCTCGGTTCGGTTTCTGTTCTATAATTGGACGCCTATTAATCGGTGCTTGATATCGAAGTAGGAAATAAAAGATTAAATAAAGATTGGGAAGATTCTGTTTGTTGGTGTCATATTTAAGATTAGATTGAGATACATTATGTCAGAGGAATGAATTTTTTTTATTGATTATTCTTTTCAAATTTATAATTCGAATTAACATTTCTATGTTGAAATTGAGCTCTTTTTAATTCTTTCTTTTTTAATGATATTATTTTTATTATATATTTATTTTTAAAAATTATAAAAATTTCACAGAAATGATATTCGGTATTTGTGTGTCTGCGACGTGATTTTACTAGAAAGAAGTTGATTTTCTGGAAGATTTAATTGATCTGAAACGAAACGGTAATCAATCTTGAAATTTTTTACTTGATTTCTTTTTTATATCAATTCATCACATACATTTTTGTTATCAACATCTCACGACTCGTTTAAATGAAAAAAATTAAAAGTGTATGCAGTACTACCTACTGCATATGGAATGCATGCAAAAATGAAAATTTTGAAATTTTTTCCCGATACCTCTGAATAGTCAATCTTCATAAAATTACGTTCATTCTGAAGGTATTATTTCAAGGAATTAGGCACAACATTTTTCAAACATCTTACGAACATTTTTTTGCACCTTAAGACAGCTGATACTATATCTTATCGTTTCACCTGTTTCCGTACAGGTTTTTATTGATAAGATACGGAATGTAAGTTCCAGGCAAATTGTATGCATTAGCATGGACATTGAATTGATCTTGTTGAATGTGTATTAAAATGTCTTGTTGGAAATCGATGTCAGTCTTATTGATGCAGTTGCAACATGTCTCGACATAATGCGTTAAGATATAGTCTATTTTTATATGAATTATAAATATATATGTCGATTCGATCAAGGGGGTCACCCTTCTCAGGCCGTGCAGCTGTAGGCTTCCAGAGATCGATGCTAATTCCTTTATTCGGCAAGCACTCCGCGATACTCAAAATTAGCCCACTGGGTTAATAGAAATTGAACGGAAGTTCAACAGCCCGATAATAAAATCTTTGCGGGTAATCCGCTCGCTTGCCCTTTCGGGACTGTCCGACCCCCGAAGGCCTCGCTAGAGCCTTCCTTCCTTCGTCTCCCTCTGGCTCTCATCTGTATTTCCTTGTTTTTGTAATTTTATTTTAATAAAGCAAACGTAAATAGTCGTGGACCAGCCGCGCCGTCACATTAAACGTATAAATACTCAAATATATGTAATATTCTTTATGTATGCAAATACTGATTATGAACGAGTAAAGATAATGGAATTGGCAGTAATTAATTTTTAATTATTAAATGTCTAAATATTAAGCACTGTTCGAAACGTGATAATGATTTTCGATCGATCGTCAGAGATCATATTAAAATTGGAGAAAGAATATTTGATACTGAAATAAAAATCAGTGTGGCAAAATTTTCCGAAATTTTTCCATTAAATGCATTAAAGGATCAATCGGTTTGATGGAAGTTCGACTTACGTTGCGATGGAAGACTAGTTAATTATTTTGATATGAAAATTTATAATGACAAACATTTCTATCGACTGATCGAAAGTCTGGATCAAATCAGATGATTCGTTTAATTTATTTAGTGTTATTCAGCGGCTGATTTTATATGCTCGAGTATCGATTAGCGCAGCTTTGTCCCTCTGATTAATTAGAGGACTGATTGGCACGGAAGTCATAATAAATAGGAAAATGTATGAATGCAAAAACAATAAAATGTTTTATGACGAATATAATAGTAATTGCGGAATGGCAATGTATTTCGTATATGAAAAATAATACAATTTACACCGAAACGGTGATCGATGCTTAAGTTGATGTTACATAATTAAACAAATTGTTGAATATCATTAAAGCGTTAGGATGGCTAAAAGAAATCAAATTCAAGATAATTCGTTTAGCCGATGTGGCTCTTGATCCAGTTGACGTAGCTGAAGACACGGGCGTACATGTCAGGACGTCCAAGGGCGCAGGCGTATCCCCAAGAAACGATACCATGCTGAGCACCATTAGCGACAAGAGGACCACCAGAGTCACCCTAGATATAAAAGTAAATGGATGTCAATGAAATTAAGTATCCGTATTAATCATTAAATAATAAGAAAATAAGACTTACGTTGCAGTTACCTTCTCCTTCGCGGGTGAAGGTGCAGATGTTGTCTTTGGTGACACGGAAGTTAACAGCCAGGCAAGTAGGCTGGTCGATGATGCGAGTGTTCAATGTTTGTAGGTTATTAGGAATGGAACCTCCAGCCTGAAATTATAAAGACAAAAATAATGATTTGGTCTTAAGGAAAGAATAACAGTAATTAATAAAATCCGACGAGTCTTAGTTCGTCACTCATTTGACGTGAAGTTACCTGCAGACGTCCCCAGCCGGTAACAACAGCTGGTGCGTTAGCTTGTTCGAAGTTCGAGGTTGGCAGAGGGACAGCGCGAACGACGTTACTGAAAGCGATGTTACGGTTGACAAAAATCAGACCGACGTCATTGCGGATCAGCAAGGAGTTGTAGTTGGGATGAACGACAACGCGGGACGATTGGTAGACGGTTCCTCCGCTGAGGAGAAGATTCGTACCGACTGTGACGAAGACGCCGGTGTTGGAGGAGCTGCGAAGGTAATGAGAATATAGAATTAAACCTGCATTCGCAATCTCGACAGATAATTGATACAGTTATCGATAGGCAGATGGAATTTCTAACCCAGTCAGACAGTGAGCAGCAGTCAGGATCCAGCGGTTGCTGACAATAGAACCACCGCAAAAGTGGTTTCCAGCACTGTTGCGCAGAGAGGCTTGGTACGGATGCGCACCAGTACCGGCAGGGTTACCACCAACAAGACGTTGTGCGACATCATCCACGATGATCTCTTCGGGCTTTACCGGTTCCGGTGCCTTGTCGTAGATTGGTACACCATCTTCGTAGTACCCAGAGGCGGCAGAGCCTGATATTTATAAATTGCTTAGAATTGGTTTGTATATATTTATATTTGCAAAATATTACGTAAATAGGATGCGACCGGGAGGCACCAAACCACTACTAAATTCGACATTTTTATATAGAAATTTTCAATTGATGTTCATGGCTTGAGATTTTTGTTTCCTATCTTTTGTGATTTTCGATTTATACGTGTAATTTGTGCATTGGAAATTTAATGATTCTTTTTTTTTTTTTATTAACATACCCAGGGCTACTGCGAAGAAGGACAGGAGAACCACACAGGCTAGACGACACATCTTGCTTTCTGTTAATGCCCGTCTTGGGAATGCTTTTTATACGTCCTTTGGGATAATCAGAATCGAAATCAGAGAAGTGATAATTATAGTAGATGTCACGAATTAATCTTTTAATCCATTTGAATGCTACGTATCTCGCGTAACTGAGATTGAATAGAATTGTGGATTAGCCGAGGACACGATTACAGATAGTAAAACGTGATCGAAGAAAAAATGAAAACAGCAACGATCTTAGCAATATTATTTATATTTTGTACTCTAGATTCTTGACGAAGAGCGAGGAACTTCCGTTTCTCAAATATTTACGGCATCGCCGGTCAGCTATTTTCAGCAGTTTGCTGCTTCATTAATACAGTTACGTGTTGCGTCTACGTTGGAGCAATCTGACAGACGCATTAGGATGTACTTTGTCGCAGTTTTACTCGTAAACTTGCACAAGGCTGTTAAAGAGTTATTAGCGGCTTTGTAGACAGTTTGTTATCTGATAATCAGACGATGTTTACGGTAATGATTATAAGTAATATATTATATAAAGTATTAAAATAGATACTAGTGTATGTACAGTATATATCTAATATGTGTCGCACTCGTGATGATAGCAAATCTGAAAGAATGACGAAAGGAGGTCACTTTTGTTTAATATTACATTTTTATTTACAAACATTGCTTTTGATTGAATAGAAAAAATCGAATTGAAAATAATTTTTATTTTTTTTTCAATGCGAGATTGCATTATTTGCAATTACGTGATTGATGATTAGGATTCACATATTTATTTTATTCACATGTTCATCACAGCTCTAAGGTATCTCATACGTTATCTAAGTTTATGGACATATGTCTAATCCCGTAACGCCAATCGAGAGACGGTTCATCTTTTTCTCAGCCTATCAATCACACCAGGCTGCCATTTTAATCTAACCAGATTAGAAATACGGGGACGTAAATATTCAGTATCTTGGTCCTTATGCTTATCCAGGAAGCTTGCGTCGCAATTTTTCTGCTGTATCAATGAAGCCTAATCAGCCAATCTCTAACAACGTCAAAGGTCTTGATTAGCACCAAAGCTCGGTGCACCGGCACTACAGGTTAGTTTACGTGTAATAAATTGAAAATTATAAACTAATCTCAGCGTGCAGTTTTAATGATTCAGCTACAGTACGCTGTAGATTTTATAATAAAATTGTAATATCAAGAAGTCCAGCAAATATTAAAATATGCTCTAACCATGTAAAATAATTATTTCGTTCCTCTTTTTCTCAATTCAATAAGACGCAGTATGATCGACATCGTGCCAAGATAATCTATTACGTCTTGATTGTAATTACACAGCGGCGTAGAAAGCAAAAAAAAAATTAACGAATCAAAGATTTGTTGTTGCATGGGATTACCTTCGTAAAGATCGTTGAACCGCAATTAAGGAGATTGGTACGATGCTGATTGGTACGCGAGCGAATAATTATCCTAGATAAAAAGACTTAATTTCCTTCTTCCACTTTTATCGCAGTCCATCTTCTTCTCGAATGCCCCAACGAAAGAAAGGATCATCGGTGCGGACGATTCTATAAAAATTACTTTTCACCAACCACGTTTTAGAGGCATCCCAGTAATTATGGCAAGTACTAATAATTCTAGTTTTTAGCTAAATTACAAAGTTAATGCCGATGACGTACTTTCTTTGCTGCGAATTACACTAAGGCGACTGCTATAATTATACGGACAACGCTGTTATCCTTTCAACAAGATGTCTGCCGTCGTACCAGTGACTTAGGGGTACTACGTGAGTCGCGTGTAGCTTATGGTAAATTTATATATGATTCTTTACGAAATTTTAATTGATTCTATATTAATTAACATATTTTATAGAAGCTTCAATGTAAAGAACTTTCTCCAAGTGTATCTTGCTATAATTATATCGAAACACAAGTTTCACGTCAGTACCCCGTGCCGGCGTCTCGAATATTATTCGAACTCGAGTCAAAACACAGACTAAATGAATAAAGTGATAACGAAGGGTGACGACAATGAATCGAGCAATTTTTAAAACAACTTTATTACTAAAAAAATACACTTTCTTTTCGAGAATAATGAATAATGTATGGGGGGACGAGCGGTCGGGAGCAGCTGACATGGACGGCATCTCACTGCTCGAACGACCGTTCGTTTTGAAAAAAAAAAAAAAAAAAAACGTCGCATCACAATCGTGCATAATAATTATTGATCTAATCAATATTATTGTTTATTCGACGCAACTACCTATGCCGTCGCGATTATTAGAGCACGAGAATTCTCATCGAGTGTCGTTAGAATTTTCATTATCGAACTTATCGCGTCACAGGATGCTTCACCCCACGGGATTATTTACCGTACATATTCATCGTTGCGAACGAATTCTATAATCCGTTTGAAAATAAATGAAACGCATATCATTTTACTCGTGCGTATTGCGTTCATATTTTTCATTAATGATTTTGTCTTTTATTCTTGTAATTTTTTCATGGATTTCCTCACTCTTTGTACTTACATGTACATACACGCGTATCCCCGTGGAATCTGGAGCGTCGCAAAAAAGGCGTTTCTCTGCGCTGCGATTTGCATCTGTCGGTAAAGAGTAAGTTTCTTTTTGTTTCTATACGGAGTAAGAATGGAGGCACCATGATTCAATGTAAGCCTGTGCGGATCGTTTGATTGCGATCCATGATTGCTGATGCGCGATACGGCAGACAATGATTCGTCGAGTATAATTATCCGCCATGGATGGAAACCTCGTGGAAAAAATTTCTTTTCCGTCGAACTTGATCTTCGCCTGTTTTTAAACCCGATTCACAGTGTTGACACGAGAGATTGACGGAATCAGCATGAGGATCGATAAAAATTATACTGATTGTCGCGCAATGCGCAAGAAAAATGATTTATCACTTGTCCGATACAGTGAATGGATCTTTTATCGCGATTCTTTGATAGAATCTTCGATTGTCAAATTATACTTCGCGGTTTCTCTGGCTACTTCCCCGCTACTACCTCGTTATTTTTAATACATTACGCGTAATAGCTATACCTACATTATTTACAAAATTATGTTAGTAACATTCGCACGTGTCCCTTCGAGATATTTTATGTGTCTTATTTGGTTTTAATTATTTCAAATATAATACACAAATAAACCGCGACTGGTATTAACGATTCTGTGGAATCGTTAGACATAGAGACTGTCTTTTTTTCTTTTATATATATACTTCCAATGCGACTAGCTACAATTAATGAGTACCGAGTAATCAATGCACTCTGGAATGATCTCACCATAAATACGAACAATCGACGGATCGTAAGATATAGAAAGAAATAAAACACGCAAAACATCTCAAGTTAAATAAATATCGACGGATCGTTAACGCGGAGCCGTTTATCGTCTCGGGGTCGTGATTCTTCATGGACGAGTCAAAGTGTTGTCGCAAAGGAGAATAACAAATTGCATATCAGTTCGTCGAGGAGAAGAAGGTAAAAGATGAAGAAAGGAAAGTGAGAGAAGATATATATATATATATATATATATAGAGAGAGAGAGAGAGAGAGAGAGAGTAAGGAAGAAAAGAAAAAGAAACGAAAAGGAATAGATTTAAAAAAAATTCATAGAGAAAACAGAACAACTCGTCAATCGTATCCTCGTTAATTCGCGTCACTCGGTTCGTCTAGTTAAAAAAGAAAAAAAAAAATTTCGTCCCCGAGATTCGCGACATTTTCAATGTAAAAAAAAAAAGAAATACGTGATACTTGGGTACGCTACTATACACGAGTATACTACAAGTATTAATATGCTTTGGACCCGTGTGTCTCAGTTTCTGAGCTCAATTCATGTCGGCTTATGGTCAGTGAAAAGAGTTGTCATCGATTGGCAAGGGCGGCGTAATTGGAGCTAGATGATCGCCGCACACTGGGAAGTTTGGTGGGACCGGCGGAAGATCGCCATGCGTGCCAACGTGAAGGACCAGATTCATACCGATAACTATATGGAAGAGGAAATGACAATGGAAGAGCCAGTATCCTGAAAGAAATAAAGAAAATTTACACTCAATAATTTCTAAACGAAAAATAACAATTAAACAGTATTGATATAGCACATGCATGATCGTTGATGTCAATATAAGGCTTTCATGTTTACCAGGATTATTTGCACGGAACCGAAAGACAACGTATCCATTATTTGGCACAGCAATGGTATCCTTGGACGGTGGCAGATTAAATTCGCGATGGAGCAAACCTCTTCTGTCGAGATCCAGGGCGTGTTTCAAATTAATTTTCTTAACGTTCCTGTCGGGGGATCGGCCCATACCGATAACGTTAAACGCGTAACCATGAAGATGGAAGGGATGCGAGAGATTTGGCTGTTGCACTGGAATGTAGAATATTATTGTTAGTAATAAGAATGCCAACGTCAGACGTGTCCGATGATAAGGTAATTCGTGCAATTACCTTCGTCGACGAGTACGACTTCGACAATGGCGTTCAACGGAATGTCAACCTTATGCGTGCACATGCAATTTGCTCCGCAGTCAGCCGGTCTGTTGTCGCCATTGCAGAATTGCTCGGGCGGTATGTCGTCAATTTGGGAAAGTGGCGGCGACGGTGGGAAAGTGAAGGATATTTCGTCAACAAGAGATATCACATGATCCCCGGTGGGTGCAACTGTGGGATTAACGAATAAATAAGATAAAGGAAACAGTGCCTTTGGTACGTTGCAACGTAGAAATTAATTTAAAAAATTATTCTTACCCAAGTAGCGATTGTAGGTATTGGGTTGGAAGACTTCTTCCGGTCTGTAGAATAGGAAACGGAATGGCAAGAAGATCTTGACGTCAGGACGTTCCTGAAGAATACCTTCGTCGATGTGACGCGCATTCTTCAGCTGATTTATGCAGACAGCGTCCTCGCGGGGTCTGTTGCAAATCGCGTCCAGTGGATTGAGAACCTATAAGCGAAAGGGATGCAATTAAATCTTTTAGGTTGGAATACGTAAGTGTCACAGAGGACGCCAACTTTGATGACTTACCACACCCTGTGGAAGACCAAGGTCATAGGTCGGTGGAGTAGAATCAGGTTGATAAGGACCACGCGCGTACCTCAAGATACCCAATTGTTGAGCACGCTTGATACCACATTCCCCAAGTCCGCGCAGCTGGATCCAGTACGCTCCAACAGGTTGATCAGCATTAATTACGAAATCGTAACGTTCGCCTGCGTAGAAAATAGATTGTGGTACAGAATATAATTGTTAACTGATAACGGAGCTTATGCAAGAGTGCGTATAACTGATTAGATATCGTTTGCAAAGAAAATGACTGGCAGGTTTAATAGCCGGGAGACAAAACAAGAGAAAGCTTTGAATCGCGGTCTAATAGCTGTTTTAACTAGCTATTCTAGTGTCTATAGATATGTTCTTAATATACGGTGACTCAAACGTACCGTATCGACTGCCAGACTTGTAATTTATACTTCAGTAAAGTAGTTTACAATAGTTTGCCGCATTTAATAAATACTGCGGAAATGTGGAAACAGAGTGCTGGCCGTAAGAGCCGCGTGATTAGTGGCAGAATGATTTTTTTACTCGCTCAATATTATAATCGTACGTAAATGACGTACGTAGTGGGACTTATATGTATTTATACAATAATGTGAATGAAAAATGGTCCTGATCTTACCAGAGAAGGAGATAATGGTATTCACATTAACAGGATGAACCGGTTCGCCATCAGCAGCGATAAGAGTCAACGTATGATCTTGAAACGTGATCTGAGCCGGACAGACAGATCCAAAGGAGTTGATCATACGGAAGCGGTAACGACGTCCTGGTGTGATGGTGAAGACTTCCAAAGGTGTATTCGTCATGAATCCAGTATTGGGATCCTGATAAAGGATGCATAATTAATTTAATACCTTCAATTAGCAAGCCAATGTTTGGATTGGTCAAGCATACTCAACATGGTCAAAGCACTTACTCTGAATTGACCCTTTCCGTTGATCAGGACAGTTTCCGGATCCTGACCAGTATTAACAGCTAGACGACCTGGATACCTCTCGGCAGTGTCCTCGTGCATCCAATCACTGATAAGGACGACATGTGTAGTCAGATCGTAATCGTAGAGATTACTGTTGGGATCCTTTGCTGGCGGCTGACGTACCACTATGCTACCGTAAAGACCATCCATTTTCTGAAGTCCAGTGTGAGCATGCCAGAAGTGAGTACCTGCGTTTCCGGCTGTCCATTGGTATCTGACGAGATATAAAATATACAATTAATTCAATCCTATCAATTAACACGTGATTATTCTATCGGTTAAACAGTAAAAATTCAAGTACCTGAAGGTAGTTCCTTCCTGAATTGGACACTGTGTAACAAACGGTACACCATCATAATACTGAGAACCCCTCTGCCAGAGTCCATGCCAATGAAGTGTCACCTCCATGCCTTCCATATGATTCTCCACGTCGATAACGACCTTATCACCTTCACAGACTTGGATGCTGGGTCCTGGTATCATTCTGTTAGCTGTGAGGATACCTCTTTCAACACCGTCAGCCAGGACACATTGACAGTGGCTCCAGACAGTGTTGGTAGCATTGGGTGTGCATACCTGACAGGCACTGTAAAAAATTTTTAATTTAAAATATGCATGAGTATATAAAACTATATATATTTTTTTTTTAAATAAAACGATCAATCAATTTTTAATAATCCTTATCAACACTTACGCTCCAAGCACAGTGTAGTATTCAAGAGTGAAGTGATAATAACAGATCTTGGGTGGTTCACCGTCACGGCAAGCGCGTGCACATTCATCAGGGGCGGACAACGAAGGGTTCCTACGTAGTTCGGCGGTGGCCCTTTCGGAATAATCCAAGGGCCTTGTCCTGGGTGGCCTGACAGTCACTCCACGACTTCCCAGGTTATCAATGCCCCCAAATCCACTTTGAAATCCAGACGGATGCGTCTGGACCAGTCCATGAGAAGAGGAGAAGAAACTCGACGTATCGTCCTGATCGAAAACATTTCCAGTTTTGATGGCAGGACTCCAGAAGGACGAAGCAGCCGATTGGTCTCCGGTTGCCGAGGAGACTTCTGTAATAAGGAAATCAAAAATTATATTACCCATTCTTATTGTTCCTTTATTACCTGACATACGGGGTACTGTACGATTGGATTGTAATCTGTTTTCTTTTTTCATGTATGCAGTTCCGCTTTCTTGGTCAATTTAATGGGACAAGAACGAATGTGATATTGGGACATATACTATCAACGTGTCAGTCGAAGGCATTCACTCTTTGGAAAATGCAAAAGCAGTCGCCATATTATGCATTACTGTAAAACGAAGCGTGGCTAGAACAGCTGTCTTTCGCAATTGGATAACTGGCCTGTCCCAGCACGCAGGCTGCGACTCCAGGTATGGGCACACAAGTATCACGGGATATACGCCAGTTCCACGCTGAACACGAAAGCCTGGCTGAACCGGCTCATTCCGCAAGTGTAATTAGCACGAACGATTAATTTACCCCGCTGTGACCTATAGGCATACCCAGTCTCTTACCAATTTCCCATATCTTTGCATACTCCTGAAATTTCATGAAAAAATCACAATACGAGCGTCGTGCTTGAGAAATTACGAGAGACGAAAAGTTCTGTCTACAAAATCATTTGAAAGTCATCGATACGTTCTGGGTATACGATCGTACCTTTGTAATTAGCCTGATAATTATAGTCTCCGCTAATAATTGCTACCTCGCTCAAGCTGCCAGTAGTTCATAAATGACGGCTAACAATTTTCCTCGTCGATTCCACAGACGCTCTGGTAAGCGTAAGAATAAACAGTTTCACGCGATACGCGTCGCAGTAAGTTTTATAATTTACAACGAGAAGAACATGATTCGAATATCATTTAAATGAAAAATTCATAACGCGATGCTGGATTTTGATCGTAGGAAACTCTTCTTTCTTTTTTCCTTGGAAAAAAAAGAAAATTTTCTAAAGTTTACGTACTCAAGCCCACAATATTCTCACGCGCAGATCCACCACGTGTATGTTACTTTTTATATTGATCTAATTCACCCTTAATCATAGTGTTTCGTTGCACTTAAGAAGTCCAATTAGCCTTTCGTTCAACGAGCAGTGCCTCCTGCGTTGTTACCACGGTAACGTGTAGTAAGACACTGCGCGTCTTCTGTACCGTATGAGGATGGTATACGTGTAGGTAATGCAGGGCTTTGTGGGTAATATCCGTCGTTACTACGAGGTTACGTTATTAATGAGTCCGTCGGGCGATGAAAAAGTTTTTCCTTAATAATACAAATCACGCACATTTCCCTGGGGAACAAAAGCTCATCGCGGACCTTCCGTGGGCAAGTCGTGCCTGTTTTTACGTAAATGTTTTTCCACGTTCTACGGACTGGACGTAATATTACGTAACGTTGCGCAACGTCCGCCGCACGTTTGACCTGCATTATTTTCTACTTCCTCCGCAACGGTGACAAACGAACAAAGACGAGGAAGTCAGGCAAGTGGAAAAATAATGTGTATCATTTTCTGGGACGGACTCTTTTTTTTTTTTTTTTTTTCTTGGATTACGAAGGAGAAATTTTATTGGGTCAAATGGATAAGTAGAGGTAGGTTAATGTATATTTTTTTTTAATATGAACTTCTACGGTATCGTATTTAGGTTTAATCGTGGGATCGATAATGCGGTTTCTCTAATGTGGTATCTGTAATGTGGCAGCAGAGTGTCTTGCGGTCATACAATCCCAGTAAATATATGAGCTGTTCCGGTAGTCCGTTAGTGGTCCATTGATAGGGTGCAGTGGACTGGCAAAGGCCCATCGCAGACTCTGATCTTATGTGGGAAAGTTGATATCGATAGTTTTTTTTTGGACGGTCCTATATACCGTCGTTGCGGTAGGATTAAGAGCGTCATCGATTTACATTAAGCTTTAAATCTTGTTTATTTGATCCGCTGTTACTTTAAGGTAAGTAGCATGACGGACTTTTTTTTTTACGTTATATCGTACATCGAGTACATTGAAAATTTTTGCTGGAAGCTCCATTTAACTTTTTTTTAAGTTAAATATTTATCGAAAAGTTAGAAGTGTCGCGCAATAGGACATTAGGATATCGTGCAATGTCTGATAATTTAACGAAGATAAATATTTTTATGGTGTTTTAACGATTACTGGATTGTTTCCGTAAACGAAGGAAATCATTCGTGCCATTGTGCGACAGGCGTCGATTACCTGAATGGACATAAAATTTTCTCATTTCGAAGATATATATACATTTTTTTTCAAAATTACTGCAATCCTGTACTCGCACCCTTAGCGCAGTAGTCACGTGCACAGATCACATAGATCATTTCCTTATTCGAAGCCGTTCATTAAAACCCACTCGATCCTCTCACGTAATTGAATACGGATTTTCAATCGACCAATTTAATTGAATCCTCGTGCCATAACTCGTAACTTTCGCGTTACCGATGCTGCCGGTACAGAGAACAAAGACACGCAGACTCTACATACAATGAACATTTTTTGTTGTTGCCAAAGAAACGAAACATTGTAGAATTCGCTAACGACCGACGTTAATAATTAATCCTGACATCTCGATTAATTAGCCAACCCACCCCTCAATTACGTAATACCTAAGACCGTTGGAGTCACGGAATACCGAAAGAAAATGTGTATTACCTAACAATGAAAAAAAAAAATTTTTAAATGATCCTAAAGAGATACCACGCTCATAAAAAATCGTCACACGGATGTGCTTCGTGATGACAGTTGGCACATTTTTCATGCGAAAGATAACGTAATAATATCGCGTGTACTCAGGCAAAGTGCTGCCACGTAGAGCAGGATAATTCTATTTAATTTAATGACAATTAATTCAACCTGCTTTAGGAAATGTATTATGCAATTGTCGTTTGTAATAGAAAAAAAAAAAGATCTAGGTGACAATTATTACCTAAGATTTCTCATGTCAATTTGCTTCCTTCGGCTACCCCCTCCCCCTTCCTTGTTTCCTGTCTTTATAAAGATTTCTCGTAAATTTGGCGTAAGGTGCTGGTAAATTATTATTATTATTAGATGACAGCTGATATCGTTATGGAAAATATTTAATTATTGGATATTGTTATTATTGGTACGTTTTTTTTTTTTGGAAATACGTGATCTCAGGTCACGTTAGTATCCTTCACTTTTCTTTTGTCACGCGATCTTGCTGATTGCGTTAAAATAAAAAGATGGGATCCGTCAGTGTCTCGAGTTGACAATGCGGTTAATGCGATGCATAAAATTGCATTGGAATTTAATGCATGCAAATTAAGCCGCGAATTTTTCATGCTTGTCAGACACTGACAGGCTCTGTGTTATTCGCAACGCGGTAAAGAATAAAGAGAATCTTTGTAAGGATAAAGAGAAAAATGTTGCCTGAGACTCTCGAGGGGACTCGTAGGAAAGTGTGTCGTTGGTTTACGGTGAATTCGAGCACGCGTTGCGTAAAACCGGAACGACTAAAACGTGGCGGACAGGAAATTTCGGTAGATTCGAAATCTTCCGGATTTTCGAGAATTATCAAAATACGTCATCCGGCAATCAAAACTCAAGAGAAAAAAAAAGAAAGCGAAACCGTTTGCGAAACGTCATACGAGCTTTCACGCTGACCCTCGATAAGACTGTAAGTACGAGGAATGACAGCGGCAGACGTAATTTCTGTCGGTACTTTTGATCCTTTATTTTCGTCAGGCAACAAAAGATCCTACTGATAGTACCAAGAAGGCCAAAGAAAGTAATATGGTTGCAGACTATTTTTGGTCCGATGATCTCGACTCTCTTAGCCGATGATAAATTTTTCATTTTTTTTATCGCCATAATAAAATTTGCAAATGAAAAGACAGCTTAACGTAAAAAAAAAATAAAGCCCAAGAAAGACTGTTAAAAATTAAAAACAAGTACAATTATAAAAATTATTATTTATTAATTTTCATTATAATTGCTTAATTAAAAGTTCTCAGAGACAGTGCCAACTCTCGTTTCCAAATTCGCCAATACGAAATCGACGTGCAATTACTCTCGGCGAGGAAGCTCAAAAGTCGCTATAGCGACGCGCCAAAATCCCATATAATTATTCTTTAACGAACCCATCGTAATTACAGTTCGTGATCACCAGGAGGCGTTCGGGTACGTCCCTCGCGATTAACTCCGAACCCAGGATTGACGTCTCACTCACAATCAGTTGCACCTGCATAATGCGCAACGGACGCAGCAGCCAGGAGAAACCGCAAATAGACAGTTGGGAGAAGGAAGAAAGTCCGGAATTATAGTCCCGGGATGCCGTCCCGTGCGTGGAAAAACAGAACAGGAACACACGGAACCGGAACAACCACGTGGTAGGAGCTGACCAATCAGGATCGTCCCGTTCATAATTTAAATACCTTGCCTCCCCATGACCCATTTAAAACGAAACACGTAACGAAATTCTAACCTTCCTTTCTCTGCAAACCTGATAAATTACCGAATTTTTTTTTCATTCAAAACGAAGACAAACCATACTAAATTTCTCAGCGCCAACGTGACAAACAAAGCCAAAAATTGTATCGCAATTAATTGTTATTTTTAAATTAAAAAATGTTCATCCACCTACGTAAAGTTAGGTGAATCAAGGTGCAACTGAGCAAACTAAAGGTCGGCCGTTCTCCTCATGAGAATTCGCATGGGAGCGCGTGCGCCGTATCCTCGTGGGACTTTGACTTGCACGACTGCAACCGCAACTGCGCTCTATTATAAATCGTTTAAATAAAGTTCAATGGAAAAGATCGCGGCGAGATAATTCTAATGACACGGTACTGAAAGGAGCGTCAGGGGTGTGTTATCTACCTGATGTATTTTACTGTTTAAATATAAAAGGCCTGATCGAGGTCATATCTTTGTCCTATAATAGAATATAGCCGTTACTAGGCCATGTAAATTTACTTATTTTTCATGGTTTTGCGGTTGGTTTTTTATGCTTGTTAAATTTTTATTATTTTACTTTAAAGTTTTACTCTACATAGAATTAACTTGAGTGCTATCCCACGGATTTCACGGTATTCTATTTTCACTCTGTTGTTGTTTATCTCTGTATAGATATATAGATATAATTGAGTACGATTTCGTATCTCCAACCTGGTGTAAAACGAATAACGAGAGCGCAGATGGAAAGTACGATGATCTGACCGTGAACTTGGCCTCGGCCTTGTCTCATCTTACGGAATGACTCGAGGAACTCATTGGCTTCTTGACTGTTGAGTAAGCGCTTGAAAGTTGTGTAAATCCTTATACCCAGCAACGGTTAAGATCGATAACCTTAGAAAATAGATACGTGTGAATCCTACGAGTACGTATGTTAGATCGAATAGATCATTTGTCGTGACATGCGATTATTTCGAGCTAGTAGGTAGATCATTTTTCTATCTTGCGTGTCTGGAAATTATTTTTTAATTACGTAAGACATTCCGGTTGACAGTAATTGAATATTACGAATTAGTACTCTTAGGATGCAATTTAGCGAATGGACCAATTGCTGAGACGAAAGAGACTGTAAATGACTTTCTGGTTATCAGGCAGATCCTGAGTCATCGTCCACTGCTCTTGAGAGCCAAAAAAAAAGATGGAGAAAGTTGAAAAAAAAATTGAAAAAACCTGTACGGAAGCTATTAGGAATTTTTTGGAATTGTCGTTGATAAAAAAAAAATATTAAAAATGGAGGCAAGTCTTAGATTTTTCTGCTTTGTTAAAGGACGATGAGCGATTTTGAGAAATAAATTGTTTTTCGGATCGACGTAAAAAAAAAAAGTTTTCTAGGGAATAATGCCGCGGGAAATTTACGAAATTCGCCTAATACGAATTTTACGAAGATACGAAATTCGAAGTGACTTTTGCTTTTTGAAGTATCTTTTTTATTCTCTCTAACCCGAATCAACCTTACGTACGGGACTTGTGTTATATTCCTGTTGCCTTTCGCAAGCGGGTTAATTGCGCATTCGCGTGTTCGGTCAGCAATCAGAAAAGAATTCTAATTCAATGCTAAAGATTGGAGAATTCTTTGACGAAATTTATCATACCATTTACGCCACGCTTGTTACTCGAGCGCCGTTACGTTTTCTCACCAAAAAAAAATTCATCAACCTCCACACACCTAGCGAGTCCTCGTTTTAATTTCTTGCAACGAGTTACGACGATTGACACATATTTAACCATTGACTGGATACGTTACGTTACCTTTGAAAAACCTATACCCGCGTTTCTATATTGCGATTACGTTAGGCCGGATGACGTTTCTTTTTTTCACCTAAGATCTCAGCCTTCCATTCGATACATATGAAAATGAATTGAACGTAGGGAAACAAGTGTTTACCATCGTCATACACATTTTTTTTTCATACATGCGTACAATTAACCCCCCATCAGTACCGCGGGGTCAAATTGACCCGATAGGTATATATTTCTCATTCCAAAAAAAAAAATGCTACCACCACCACCTGAAACCTGAAACAAACTACCTGAAACCACCTGAAACAAATGCTGAATCGTGAATATCAATTTTTTTAAAAAATGGACCAATATAAATTATGGACCTATTAGGCCCGTATAAGCAGACCTATTTTTTACGTATATTTTTTCATAATAGTACGTAATTGTTAGAACCGTTAAATTACCCATCCCGAAATCGTCCTGCCTACAACGCTCCGAGTGTACTAAGCTATTTACGGCATGCATAATTAAATCATATGGCTGTACTCGACCTTGCGCAATTTCATGCAATTTCATACCGTCCAGTTCGCTGCGCCGCCGTAACGCCCGTAACACGCTACTCGTCACGAGAAAACAAAAGTACAGAGATCCCCGTTACCGACCCGGCCGCCACTTGACTCAGTCCTACCGAATACTTGACGAGAGAGAAGCCGTATAAAAATGAAAAGTATCCTTAATACGAGCGCAGGAAGAAATTAATTAATTTACACGCGGGAAGATCGTTGCCGCGGAACGAGGTTCATTGAAATGTAGGTAAGTAGGTTGCTAAGTCGGTATGAAAGTAAGGTTAGAAAATATGTATATATAGACGTGCGTAATCGATTCTTGACTCCTTTTTTTCACCTTCAAGTACCAAGCACTCGTATTATCGATTTTGCAAATGGAAATGGATGCATGGTGTCTTTTATTTTAAATCGATCACTCTTCTATCAATTTCATGTTAATTTATACGATCTAGGGATAACATTATGCGCGATTAATTAGCTGAAAGATTGTCACGGTAACTGTTGGATCGATCAGGCAATAATTATCGGATGGCTGGTCGGGATACGAGTTGCTGGTAGGATTGCGAAAAGTGGGACACCCGGTATGTAGCGGCGAATACACCACTGGCTGTATCACAGCCGTGTGCCATCGGCTGACAACTAGGACGGGAACATTTTTCTGATAAGTTTCTATGTGATCCCATAAGTGTTTGCCTTGGCTGGGCCGATAGGGACTGGCGAGTTGTGCAAGTTATGTTTTATTCATTATTATGGATTTTTTTCTGATTTCCTTTTTTTTCCTCTTTTTTTTATCTCGTTACTCTATTTATTACATACGCCGTGCGAACCTGCTGCAGCCGGGACAACGCTTGGGCGTCAGTTATGAAACTGCCCGGATCCTTCGAGATCGACGTGGCTGAGGAATTTCATTCACGATCTATGAGCGAAATTACGTGCAATTTCTCGATCCGACGGGGTATGGATCTTACGTGTAGATGTATTTTTTATACGTAATAATAAATTTACTCTGCACGCGAGACATGGAGAATTTCTAACTTTGATGGATCGTATTTTCTCTAGCTAGTGGAAAGTATCTGAGAAATTACGCAGGACAAGCAAATTTGCACTTATCAATTATGTTTATAAGTTTACGTTCGCTATTTGGCATTCGTATGAGAGATGAAATTTTTTATTATTTAAATATTTATTATCAGACCGTAATACGCGTGATATAAAAATTTTGGATTTATCTTAAATTATTTTTAACAATGCAACATGGACAGTCAATAATGAATTTGAAATGGTTTGTGAGCGGTGCAAAAATTTTTTGAAAATTTATTTGCACTAGTCAGGGGAGGACAGTCCGTGCATTGTTGCATGTGTATATATAAATATATATATATATATATATATATAATGTGCTATAAATGTGCACTGCATTACAGGAGATTTATGGCCGTGCATAAATATGATTTACACTCTTGCCGTTTACCATCTGAAAGGCTTCCCTTTCGTTAGGACATAATGAACGTGTAGCGCTAAGTTCCATTAGTATAAGTCTCACTCAATTGGCCAGTGATAAAAATTCAATCTCACCGTTAACGAGGGGCTAAGAATATTTTGAAAAAGAAATATGAAAATTCGAAAGCCCGTATTACCCAGCGATATTTATCTCCTGTGCATTTTTTTAGAGTTGCCATTCCTATTGTTTCTTTTTGTTGTTGCGAAATTTTCGCACGAATCGCGAACAGTGATTTCTGATACTATCAGTCGAGACTGCTTATTATCGACCATTAGACATTATTAGTACAGCAATATCAAGTTCGCTCGAACTTTTGTCCCGAGAAAGTATCGATGAATCAAGTACAGTGAGTTCGGGTGGTAACGTCGTCATTTTTTTTATGACTACTTTTTTTTCCGTTTAATTACACAACCTCGAGCATTAGTATCATCGATTAGCAGACCTATCGTTGCTATCAGATCGATAATAATTAAAATCAATCGATCGATTAAAGATCGAGTATCAATAGGGAAGACTTTCTCATCCTCGTTCTTGATTGATTGTGGCAAATCGAATTAAATGATTATCCTAAGCCAATTTGTAAAATACTTAAGAATTCTCATTTGCGAATGGATCCGCAATCATCTGGACATTATTGAATCAGCCTGATTGGGTCTGCGTCTTAGGGCGTTACGAAAGGGTTGAAAGGGCTGAAAGATCGAGTGTCGATCAACCGGAGATATGAAAAATCATGATTATATATGAAAAATCAAAAAAAAAGAGTCAGTGACGAAAAGTGACTAAGAAAAATATTTAGGATAATACAATTTTTCATAATCATTGTCAAGGGTAAATGTGATATCGATCATTTTTCCTATATCGATCGATTGATCTTTCATTCTTACCTTTATCGGTCTTGTTATTGCACATAAGGTATATCGATACGATTTGCTTATAAATATCGATAAGAACTTCAGACGCCTTTCTCTTTATTATCTTGCAATTGACATTGGACTCTTTAAAAAAATGACGGATATCTTATAATCTATAAAAAAAAAAGCACGACACAAAGGCTGATTCAATATTTTCCTCAATACTTTTTTTCCTACGAATTTCCAAGCGGACACGGATCTACCCATGATCCTTGATATGATGAATAAAAACATGTCAGATTCCACGCAGCAGATCGAAGGACACTCTTTCAAGTGAGACCAAAGAGCGTAAAGCAATACTACCCGACTAAAAACGTTTGGTCCATATCGGGTCTGGATGAAAGAGCTGTGTAAAGTCTGTATAAAGTCTAGATCGAGTCTGCCGCAAAGTCCGTGAAAAGTCAAGTCCAGCTGAAGTCCAGTCCAAGTCGTTCCACAGGGACAGTCCGATACTTGTCCTGGACATGTTCCGTACCTTCAGTGTATACATACGAAGTCTAGGCTAAGTATCGCTCAAGTCTGGGACACGTCTGGATAAAGTATACGGATAAAGTAGATGAAATTCGTGTTTGCCGAAAAAAAACTTCTGTACAGAACGAAATAAATTTTTGGCAATTTTTTTTTTCAAAATTCTCAAAGTGAAATCAGCTCCTCGCCCTCTCGTGAATAATTTCAGTGAGATTTACATTCCGTCGTACCCCTCCCGCCCCCTTCCCCTCCCCCGCCCCGCCCCCCCCCTCCGGTCACTGTACAAAGAGATAAACATCAAGCATCAAATCCCATATGTCCAGCTGGACGTAAAAGAAACGCCGGCTGTCAGACTCCCGCTGGAAGAAGAGACAGGAGATAAGAATGGATGGAAATCATACGAAATAGAGTCTGTTGAGTGGGAGTAAGCGAGACAGAGAGTCTGATCGACGACGACGAACTTCTTGGAAGTTGACGTTAACGGTAACAAAGACACGTGTCCTTTACTGCAGTGGAAAGTTGGAACGGTAGAATATCCAATGCACCGGATAACTTTTAACATGCGCGTAGGTGCAGCGACAGCCCGTTGCGAATGGCCGAGACGAATTTGATCTTTGAAAAAAAAAAAAGTGCATCGGGATAACCGATAAATAAGAAGGAAGCGATTCGATAATTCCTGTTAATTTTGCGCCTTTTACTTTTTTTTTTTTTTTTTTTTTTTTTTTCGTACGCCGATCGATCTGCATCCCGTGAAGAAAGCGTAACACGGCTTCTCATAAGATTTCTGCTATAGATCGGAAATAGAGAGTGATCACGTGGTGAGTTCTATACGGTACGTTGCACCATGCACTTTTTTGCATCGATGCACCCGCATCGTACAAGCAGCACGTTGTTTAAACAGGATCTTAATAACCCTGCTGGAATTTAACAATGATCCGTTTATGTCGTAAATCTTTCTCTTTTAATGATCTTCTTAAGATTTTTACAATCGCAAGCTTCCTGGCGATTCTTGTATTTTTTTTTACTCGCCTACTGTATCTCATTGGCACGGTAATGATATGTCAGTCGATGACCGCTGAAAGTCGCTCGACTAGTTTCGCCAGTGTGAATATAAATATTCCCCCAGCATCCACCTTGGGGTCCACGACTTTTGACAATGTCAAGTGCAAAGACCGCACGTTATTCCAGACGTTGATCGTGTTGCTTAATTCCTTCTGACAAATTGCCCAGGCACGCCCCAGTTTATAGGATATCCCTGCTACCCGTTCGTCAGACTGAAATTTCAATCTGCCGCAGCATCCGAGTGTAGAATTGAACTGTTACGCAAATGGATTGATACAGTATACAAGAACAACTTAATTAAACTATACAGTCTTCGTGCCCTCTGTACTCTAATACTGCTCGAGTCTAATGTCAAGGTTATACGCGAATAGAGAGAAAATATTTGTCTTAATTCTCAGGTAATTAAAAATCCACATTATTTATTTTTATATCAAAATTTATCTCCGATTGAAAATGATTATTTTTATATCAAATTGAAAAAAAAAAAAATTTATCAACGGTAGATATCAATCTTACAGTCCGTTATTGCCTTGTGACACGAATGAAAATCTCAGCTCGCGTAAGGAATGTTAAAAGGATCGGAGGATTTATTTTCTCTCTTCTCGAAGATTCAGTCCTCGTAGTCGAGTAAGGTTAGTATACAGGTAAAATATGCATACGCACGAGTGTATATGCAGAGTATCGAGGCCACGTGAGAGGTCTGTATACCATACATATATAGGGTGTATAACATTCGTTGGGATTCCTCTTCCTTGACGTATTTGCACTGTCCATATTCCGCTGTCCTTTATGACCCAATTATCTTGGAGTCTCTTGTTGCGCGGTTTTCCTTTTTCTCTGTTTTTCATAGCTACTCGCTTTTTATCACCTGTGACTTTCGTGCGAACTTTATTTTACCGGTTTGTATACGCGACGCGTGTTTCGTCGAAGAGATACGGTATTATTACGTTTTCCGCGTTTTATTATTTCCGTGTTAGTATAAACTTTCGAGCACGAGAGAATAATTAGTAGTAAAATAATACCAGCGAATTAATCGAGGTTACGATAAAATTTTCAATGGTTTCAAAACTTTTTATTTTTACCCTATAAATTTTCGTACGTCGGATTAATGGCTCATCGGGACGAAAATGATGCGTAAGCTTTCGTCACTCCTGAGAATGTCATTAGCTGCGTTCTCACGTAGCGATTATTTTCGTCGTCGTACGTTAAAGTGAAGCCGTGACGATTTCGATACGCGTCTCGAATTGCCACGTGCTTAAACGATCCTCGTTTCGGCTGTCAACGAATTTACCACCCAAGTAGCGATTACTTTTACCGATTGCATACAAATCGAGACTCCGCGCGGAGTTTGACTCTGCGAGGAAAGTCATTAGGGCTCGTTTACATTTTAACGTCGTAAAACGCAACAGCAATTTACGCGGGAGATTCAAACGCGAGCAGGCAGTTACCCAACGACGGTGCGTTGCGAGTAATGCAGAAGGAAAAAGAAAAAAGAAAAAAAAAAGAAACAAGGTATACGTACGAGAATGAAAATAATTCAGCTGGAATTTCGTGGTCATTAAGGTAATGTCCCACTAGAAGTCGCGAGAATAGTTACGGCACTTTGAATGTCGTGAAAACCGGTCTTTTGAAATTCATCCGACGGGACAGTTTTTCCAGCGACGAGTAACGCAGATGGCGCGAGAATCTGCCGCCTCGTAAAAGAAGAATGAAGCAAAGTCGAGTGACGCGCAATTGTGATAAAAAGTTGTCGGGATGTTCATCGAGCTCAGGGAAATGTCACGTATGCTGCCGGTTACTTAGGACAGAGGAAGTTTCACTCTACGGACGCCGGATATTCCGCGCATAGTTTAAGACAGGTAAGGCCCGGGACAGGAGAAAAGGCCCTTTCTAACCTCAAATGTCTGACGGTCCGTGTAATTTAAGGCAGACACCCCTCCCCCCCAGATTCGTACCAGAGAACAATGGAGTCATCGTTAAGCCGATAGATAACACTGAAAAATGTGGTACAGTCATTCGAAAAAATGTTCACTACCGCTCTGACTCACACGACGTATAAGTTAAAATTTTCACGTAGACCATTTGGGCAAACAGGAGTTTTCTGCAATGGGAATTTCCGAAGATTGCAGGATGATTTCACTGTTCGAACTTTCCACTTTCATAGGAAAAGAAAAAAAAAAAAGAAAAAACGAACACACTGTCACCTATAAACCTTCAAAATGCCTTAGCTAAGAAATTTACAGTTAGAAATCGATAATTGTACGTTCACACTTTGCCGGGATTCTTGACTCAACGTTGCTTTCGCGTTACCGAAACTTTTCGATTTCACATTGGGCTCTAAGATAAAAGTATGTTTTCAGAGAAAACCGTCCTTAACGCGTACCCGTATCGATTATACCCGGTGATCGGGAAAGCCCGAAACTTTCTTCTGGATTTATTTGAATTCTCAGTGCACGCGATTGGTGCTTCTAACGAGGCGGCAAACTGCGACTAGTAAGTTTCATTAAGAGACTCGTAACGCTTTCGATGTTCAAGTACGAAATGCTTGATCGTGTAATTTCAATTCGATTGATTTTGAACTGGACGATTAATACCAGTTGACAGTCCCATGCATAAGGCTGATTTAGAAAGGTGTTCCCCTGTCATTGTGATACTCCCACGAGATTGTCAATAAAATCTCATGTCAACGACAGACTCAGGCAACTGGACAGTGATAGTATCGATACTGGATCGTATTATATAACATTCTAATGGACAAAGTAAAATATATTTATTTCCCCTCGACCCCTTAAAAGGCTAATTCCCTCAACCAGTGCCACTTAGAACTTATTAATAATTCGCTCAGTGACTTCATTAGCTTCGCGCTTATCAGTCAGTTGATCCGAGACGTAAACTTTCTCTTTCTAAATCTTTACCATTTGATTCCCATTGGATTTTAGTTGAATTCATTCTCTTGATCGGTCATTGGAATTTACTATATATATACACCAGTAAGAATCGCGCCTGTGACGATCAGCATTAAAAAATGGTCGATTTTCAGTGCACGCAAAATTTTAATAAAATTTCATTGCTATTTGCTCGACAAATGTGTTTCGTCACTTTACGGAAACTTGAGACACGCGTAAATTTGATGAAACGGGACTCGTGGGTTTTAATGAGCGAGAAAGGTTCCGTTGATCAAACCATGTACGGCGGACCGGGTGAATGAATCAGACTCCCATGTATCAAATGGAAAGTGTTCCTATTAGCAGGTATCGGTATAATGGAATTGCATATATAAATAAACGGCTTCTACGTCTGATAACCTTTCTCTAATTTCGATCTGATACGTCGACGTTAAGATTTACGTGTATCGGGATGATTCTTCGAGTCAAAGGAATAAAGTGGGTGGAGGGGGTGTGGCACTTTCTAACGTATAATCGAAAATGACTAAAGTGACTTTACGTTTGCTCGATTAGCTTTACCATTTGGTTTTCCATTAACCCACTCTCGCTGTTCAGCGACTTGGAAATTCAATCAGTGAAAATGATTCGTCCGACGTTCCTTGAATGACGTCGATATTCCCATTGGCTTCCCACGAGTATGTAGTGTATGCGAAGATAGCAGTGAAATTAATAAGAGAAGAGAATTAAGTGACTGGGAAAAATCAAAATTTCATTGGAGTGGCACAAAGTAAAAATTTAATTTACGTAAAATCATTAAAAAAACAAATTACGATTTTACGTAAAGCAATGATAAAGTGCGTATCGGCATTAGCTTGCATTTCAGTGGGTTCCAACGCCGAGGATCGAGTAGGACGAGTTCACGAGGTAAAAGTTTAAGGTTGCCGTGAAAGCGAGCAGGATCGTGTGGGTCGTGAAAAATAGGGAGGAAAAAAAAATCCAAAAAAAATCTACAGTTCGATCGTGGCGTTCGAGTTGTTCGTAATTGCCTGGTAAGTACAGTGAAGTCCTTAGAATGGACGGTCGGAACAGTCACGGAATTTCATGATAGGGATATCCTTGTCTTTAGCTCGAAGAAGAGCAAAGTTTTTAATTCTATTGTATTGGAAATACGATCGAATGTTGGATCTTATGGTTGATTTAGAAAAAAAAAATTTCGTTAAACCGACGCCTGATTTCTCTACAGTTTTCGCCGTCCGCTTCTTACCTGCCGCTCTGATGGTCAAAACTTGTAAGCTCGTTAAAGTCCCAGGAACGCGTATGATTTCTCAAGCGTAAAACTCGGAAAATCGTAAAGGCCTTCGCACGAGTACGGAATTGCCCCACGTTCTGAAACTTCCTAGCAATTAAAAGTATCCGCGAGACACGTCCGTTTCTGATGGGATGCCGCGCGCCCGAGAGATAGATTTTACCATCGATCTGTACGTGGATCACGTAGATCCGTCAGGATTAACGAGTTGTCGCGCTTTACCGAAAACTCACTTATAACATTATTCTACATTCCTTGATTGAAATTTCTCAACTTACAAGAATAAATCTCGACACTGCATCCATTTCGTCTGGACCTGTAGCGGGTTACGATTTTACAAAAAAAAAACCTTGATAAACATTTTTTTCAACATTAAAAAAGCTACACAAAAAATGAAATCTCGTATCGATTCACACGTCAAACTTGAACACGTGCCACTGGTTCCTGTTCCCAATTTCCGTTTTAACAACTTTACCCTTTTTTTTTCCCAAAAAACATTCACCGAATCGCCCGAGGTAAGAACACGCAATCATCGAGTGTATCCAAAGTATCTATCGACGCTTGTTTTATGAAAAAAGAAATTATAAATTCTTACAGCAGATACCACTATCTAATCTCCATTGTACACCCGTGTTCCAATTTCACAAATTACCCACAAAAAAAAATGCATCCACCAACAAAGCCCACCCAGTCAACGAATACCCGTACAAAAATTTCACGCATTTTCTTACTAATACGAAAAAAAAAAGATTTTCCCCAAAAAGTACAATTCTCAAAAAACATTTGCGTCTCACGACTGGATATTCCAGCAAACGGAATTGCACTTTGACATATCAGAACGATTTGGTCGAAGGAGCGTGGCGACTTGGCGAGGGCGTGGAGCCTGGAGGTTGCAGGATCGAGGCCGTCGGGTCGAAACTTTCCCGACCTCGTCACGCGCTCGCTATGTTTTGCACGCCGTTGTTCTAGTCCTACGTACCCAACTAGCCTGAGCGATCTGTACTATCCAATAGTAGCTTCGAGTTGTGTCTATATTCACGTAACCATATCGCGTGGCACCGAGCAGTCGATCCAACCATCTACAGACGGACTATGAAATAGGAATTGAAGTTAACATCGACAAGTAATCGTCTTTCCTTAGCCGTGAACCGTGCACGTATTTACAAAGTATGCACGTTCCTATACGGATGTTCAGCTTTTACTTTATACAGGAAATCTAACAGCGCCTGAGCGTAGGTGTCCCCTACACGTTTTCACTATACGATAGAACAAACAAAATACATATATATTTACATAAAACAACAGTGACCCATAAGCCCGACACGAACATCCCATATGACATTAAATTTTGACTGGTATTGATTGTGGCTTTTGGGGAGTAACTAGGATATGTCCTTAGAATCTCACATATGACGTATACGAAATTACTGATACACCACAAATCATTCTGTCTATCTGTATTTAAATTTGTATACGGAATCATGTCTTTTTTTATGCCGCATGAGTCACGTCGTTTTCTCACTATTCTTTCTCGTGGACAATGCCGAGACTGAGTGGGGTTAATGGATGATATTCTCTTTTTTTTTTTTTTTTTTTTTTGGTGAAAATACGTTAAATTCAATGCAAGGACAATCCAACGCGTGCGTGACGATGAATTTACGCCTTCAGGACAATCGCGTTACATGGTTGTCATTATGGTGGCAAGGATCGTGTTGCAACGGACAAGTGGCAGCCTATTAGATGCAGGAAGTGAAGAAAGTACACGAAGTCTCTGTATATATGTATAACAGTAGATCATAGTATTCCCAACGTCTTTCCATACGTCTAGAGTCTAATTAGCAGGTAAAGAAAACGTCAGCGAGTCTCCCGAAGTTCTTGTTGCGCGTTTTACTATGGACGAGATAGAAGAAAACGTAACTTGGCTCATGTGCGTGCTGAGTGAACGCGCAAAGACGCCAATGGGAATTGATCAGACCGAAGCCAGTGTCTAGAAAAATGAAGGTTGACTGGTGAAAGAAAGGGGAAAAAAAAACTAGGGATCTATAAAAATCCCTAGATGGACTTCATTGCCTAAGCATTGAAACCAGTCGGGGACCTAGGTCGACCGAGCAAGATCAATAAGGTTGTCGATCAGGTATTACGTTTTCGGATCTGGTACAAGTTACCGTTTGGCTTTTAATTAATTGACGAACAAAAAATTTCTTCGATGCATCCACTACGTGTTTTGACAGCTCGGAGAGATTTACTAATACGATCCCACCTAATCACCACGTTTCGCTGTTATCGGCGGCAGCCTGCTCAGCACAGACTAAACGACAGATTAATGAGAATCGATTTATCTGATTTCAAGGTAGTAATTTTTTTTCAGATTTCCAATACCCACCAGACCCTGCACTCTTTTTTTTTCCAATCGGAGCTGAACGTCAGAGGCACTTACTCACGCCTCAAGGATAGACTTTCGATCGATGATGCATTTGGTGCAATTGCGCAACGATGGGCAATCAATTTTTTTTCATCAAATCAGTATCAACAATTTAATTAGCGTGTAGTCAACTAGTCAACTTTTTTCTCCTTGTAAAAATTAAAAAAAACCACTCTGTCTTTCGGAACTGGATGAAAAAAAAAATTTGCACTCTGGTTACGCAAGCACACCTTTCGTTTTAGGCTTAGAGACTTTATAGACGGCTGGATAAAATGTCACGTTTTGTCAGTCGCAGGCGACATACGAACACGTATGGGTACCAGGTACCGTTTCACTTGTACGGAATACGAATTTCATTGTATGCAACTGCAGTGCACTTGAGACTAAAGTCGATATAGATATTGCGTACGCCTATAAATTCCTTAGGAAATTGTTTCATGGGCACTTTGAGTTTTTCTCGTTATACCCAGCGACTGTTCTCAGCCGGGGAAAGGACTTTTCTCCTTGGAGTCGATCAACTTGAACCAGAGACAGCGCGTAACGGTTGGCGGCGCAGAGCCGATCGGATCATTTCTATGAAGTGGGATAACTTCATTGGCGGCCCGGAAATTAGAGGCGCTATTGTGTGCTAATATTTTTCACGAATACGTCGCTTCTCGCTTAACGGCATTAGGTATGGATTTAATTTTCTCATTTTTTATCCTAATCTTGCAGTCGATAAGAAATTTTTTTACAGCGTTTTCAAAGTGCTCGTACGATATTTATTCAGATTTTCTTTTTTTTTTCTTTTTTAAAATAAAGCTCCTCGACGTCTGCATTAATGGCTATTATAGGAATTTGCAAATGGGGTGAAATCGATTGCCGATGCGGAACGGCGATCGCAGCGACGCCACGACGCCGAGCGTCGTTATTCTCGTGAAACCCGCTGAGGCTCAATCCCGGGAAACTTTCACCCAAAAACCGTTACCTACCTGAGATTGATGTTTGGTTAAAAAAAAAAATAAGAACAAAGGGGGAGCCCTTTTTCTTCGAGCGTCTCGTATCACCGATTTTCGATCGATTCGTTCTCTTTTACACTTTCTCGATTACGCTTGTAGATCGGGCAAGTATCACGAAAATGTATGTGGAATATATTATGTACCGCATGACTTTGCATTTTTTTTTCTCATAAGTCCATTTCTTTTTTTGGCAATTTTTTTATCACAGTCATCCTTGACACGGAATCCAATTGCTATCTTTAGATAGTACGTTTATATGATTCCGGACTTTTCTTTCCTAATTCCATCTATGGCTCAGAACGTACTCAGGCTTCTATGATCATTACCGTATTAGTACTGCGTTACATAGCATTAAATTGTATATGCCTTACCTTTATGGAATAAAGTGGCTACAATTGCACTAAAGCATCGACCGTGGATAGACGAACGATCGCCAATAGCATCGAAATTTTTTCGCAAACGTTTCCCAATGTATTTTTAGATTAGAATAAGATCACTTTTCCCTGTAGGCTTTCGTTGCTACAGGGAAACGAGAATTGACTGTAGAAACGAATAGATGTCGGAGGATCGTAAAATTGAGTCTTCGATAATAATAGATTCGTAATGGCAATGTGTATAATGTGGTACGCGATACTTTTTTGAGTAAACGAAATCACCTTTATTCGACAAAGTAATGGCGAACGATAAATTAATCGAAATTTGTGCAAATATTTTATGGTTGCTCTACTTTTCTTTTTTTTTTGAATAAAAAAATAATAATAATAACGGCTGCATTTTGTAATTATTTTCTCTTTTATTCTCTTTCTTGCCTCGTTCTCTTTCACTTTTATATCGTTCATTTTACACAGTTCGACTGGTCGCCGGGAGATAGCAGTTCCGGCTGCTTACGCGCGAAATTCAAGTGTGCCGAGAATCACACGAGAAATAAAAGTATAATCTTCTTGTTTTATGGTACCTGTACACTTTGCTTTTCATGGCCCGGATTCGACTAAAAGTTCGTAGATTTTTTTATCTTTTTTCTTATTACCGAAATCGAACGTCAACCGACAGAAATTCTTCACTCAATTTACAATTGACCCCCTTTTTTGACTTTCTTCCGCGATACGTATAACATGGCATTTGATTTTTACCTATGAAATTCTGGTGCTTTGTACGTCAAAAAATACCTTTACCAGTATGCACAACGTCCTGCGGTATTTAATCGCAACTGCATTCTCTATTCCAGAAGAATAAAAAGTTGTCCGCATGCCCGCGCAACTGCATAATAACTGCAATACGCTCTTAGAAAGTTGCATGAAAAAATAACTTTTTTATCACTACCTACAGCGCGATGCAGAAATGATAAAGTTTGTTGTCAACGATAAAATTACGTAAAACGAGTAAAATTTTGTTTGACAACAAAAATGACATTTTTTTTTGTTTTAATTACACTACAAATTTTCAATCGAACAGATTGAATTTTACAGAAAGTGTATTATAACGGGCGCACCTATTCAGTCAAAGATTCTCGTACGAAGATCAATTGAAAGTTTGAATAAGATCGATGGTATCGCGTGCGTGGAGCCTATCGGGAATCTTGTCCGACAATAATTTTCTTTCTCTACTTCGATTCTCCACCTCCTCCTCTCCCCCTCTCTTTCACCAAATCGCTTTCTTTTTCTTTTCGTAGACCTCCTCCGTTTCTCCCGTAGCAAAGAACCGCCTCGACCAGTTCTCCTAGTCAAGTTCAATAACGTGCCGGCGACTTGGTCGCGAGCTTTTCCCTGCTGTGAACCGTTAAACGCGATATCGGTGGAGTTTTGCCAAACTGGTTTTCAAGCAGGCGACAGTGACCGTTTGGCATATAAGTAGTACCGATGACGAATACCGACGTATCTAGAAAACAAATTCAGCTGACGGACGTACGGATCCACGTCTTGCGATCTTCGGGACACGACGAATCACTGAGCTCAGCATCTAGGTTGAACAGGTTGTTTGGCGAGTCTATCGTAAACTGTTATACGAACAGAGAGGCTTGAGTGACTCTCTTTAATCTCTCTCTCTCTCTCTCTTGTGGGAGACCCATTTCTAGTAGCAATGCCAAGTAGCGCGTTCCGCGATGGTAACACGTTGCACCGTGCAGAACTTGGTCTACGGTGAGCCAGGTACCATTGTCAGAGAAAAGACCGAGTCATAAGAACGAAGACGAGCAAATAAATATCTCGAGGTAAATGATAATACGTAATTTAATCACGACGTCACTTCCTAAAGACTCCTAAGTCTCCGTTACTCCACCTCCCCAACTCCGTGTCACGAGAAAACCAGATAAACTCACTTTGTCACTTCGGATTCTCGTACGTCGTGAACATGACGAGAGACGTGCATGAAATGCGGGCTGGACGTCAGGCTGGGAAGCGCACTGGGTAACGAGTAGAGGGAGCAGGACAGTTAGAGCATACGGAGTAGGATGGTTAAAAGAAGAGGAGAACGAACGAAGAAGAAGAAGAAGAAGAGGGAGTCCGGTTTACGATGTGTAGAACGACAAGTAAACGGAGGGGTAGGCTGAAAGTCCAACTATGAAAGTGGGAAGAGGAACAGGGTCTAAGAGGAGGTAACAAAAAATAAATATGATCCAGGAACCGTGTTACAGGATCAAAAGATGATGACCATGGCCGATGACGATGATCAGGATTCCGGATGACGATCGGGTAGATGATTCGAGGAACTGACCTTTCTTCCTCTTGGCGGTGGTGGTTGAGACGCGAACTGCCGTTGCGTCCTCGGTATAAAGGACGAAGAGGGCCAGGAGTACGAGTGTCAGGTGAGTTCCGTAGGACCTCATGGCTGGGGCAGCTCCTTACGTACTGGTGGCTGAGGCACTGGCTCAGCGGCAACTGAAGACTTTGCTGGCCACTCTATCAGGACTGTCACTTGGTTAGTGTTACACCGCAATCCCCGTGGAGAACTACCACCACAACTGGAGCACTATCCTAATTTCCACTAATATCGTTTACTCGAACTCCGAGTCCCTGCACACCTATTTAAAACCTATCGCTCCACCTCGTGGCTCACTATTGGCTCCTGCCCCAATTCCTTACCCAATGGTACAGTCCCGCGCGCATTCACCTCCTTTTGAGATGCAAGCCTGAAGCCGACGTCGAGAGGTGGGGTGGCGTCTACCTGGTGGCAGGTAGGAAGGAAGGCACTTGGCGAGGTGGTAAGGACGTCGTAGGTAAGTACGGTAGGTGGTGGTTGAAGGTGGTCATGCCTGAGGTATGTGCCAGCGTACCAGGTAATAAGGTACGGATCACCTAGTGACGATGAAATTCCCCATGTTTCTTACGACGAAGGTGAAGGGAGATTAGGTGGGGTTCATCTGACGCTTGGTCCTCCATGAGAGCGCGAAGCCAGACCCAAGGAACAAGAAGAAGGTGGGGTGTATATGGTGAGCTCGATTCAACCTCCGCTTCGTTCACCTTCCTTCTTCGTCTGCCTCCTGGCTGTCTCTCGAAGCCGTAGTAACCTGGTCCACGTACCTGGGGACCTCTACCTGCCGTTACCTATTCTATATCTCTTTCCCTCCTCCTCTCCAGCCTTCTCGTTCACTCTCACTGCTCGGACGGATCACATGCTACGCCACACGTAACTTTCGGTCTCCTTCGTCATTGCCTTACCTTTTCCGATTCCTTTCCTTTTCGTTCAGCTACGCGTTTCGATAATTGCACCGAACACGCCTATCCAGGGTAGCTCGTAATACCTTGGCTGTACCTTGAAGTACCTTGGCAATGAGCTTGTTACGGATGATCTTTGCCTTGCGTTATCTTAGACTTGCTTTTTTTTTTATCATATGAAAATATTTTATCTTTTCCGATACGTACCTCTGGATTCTCATTTTCTTCCCGTGATCTAAGAACCTGGTCTGTCAGTTTCTATCCTTTGTCTCTTTTAACTCTCAATTGTCCGTCCGTGTCCCAAGGCGAGCTCAGAAACGGAGTCGTGCGCCTCCTGTAACCTTTTTTTTAATGTTACAATATTTTCAGAGACCTTGAGCAGTACCTTGAGGTACCTTGGGAGG
The DNA here is from genome assembly GCA_030142595.1 of Trachelus iudaicus. Classification (NCBI taxonomy): domain Eukaryota; kingdom Metazoa; phylum Arthropoda; class Insecta; order Hymenoptera; family Cephidae; genus Trachelus; species Trachelus iudaicus. Next base: position 518,937 of record JARQTH010000670.1, read on the forward strand.
TACCGGCTTGAGTCTCTTGCGCTAAGATCACTGAACTCGTGTATTATAGCTATCAGAAGTGAGAGGTGATAATTCTTTTTTTTGGTCTTTCCGCTTAATTGAAATTACACTTTCGTTTCCGTGAGTCGTTCGAATTCTAGCGACAATAAGATTTCTTATACCCAATGGTCATCATGGAGCGCGTACATTGTCGTTCATACAATTCTAATCGATAAAACGTAACGGTGCTTTAGATTCGTATTTTTTCTTCTCAGTCCGATGAAAGTGATCGAGGGCGACCAAACCAGATGCGGACATCTTTCCATCCATCTTCATTCTTCTTCGCAGTGAAGTTAGCCGACTTTCGAAGAGGCGATGTGCGAATCAACCTGGCAGCCTGAGTGCGCTGAATTAATTTAAAATTATCAGACGTCCTGAACGTGGTCATTGGTCCGCTCCTGGCTACCTTTCATTCCGATCTGATTGAAATTCTCGTGACTGGTCACTATTAAAAAAAAAAAAAATTAAGATAACAATAAATTAAATTTTGACAGTCAATAATATTAATGAAGTATTAATAACGACTGTTGACTCGTCCTAATGAACTTTTACCCTACTACCAATGACTTTCTTTTTTATTTTCATTAGCTTAGCTATTTATTTTCATTAGACTATTTCTATTAGCCATACGCGTATTAGGATGATATATTAATTACAATTAATTTCACTGTTGTTTGTCCTTTTTTTTAAATAGGAAACTTGCAAAACCAGATCCGAGGAATTTTTATTACGTGATTCCTACGTAATGTCAAAAATAATTTTAATACAAATCTTTTACGTCTCTTTAAAGTTCCAGCATCCAAATATCGTACAAGGTATAATAGATAGTGCCATTGGAATTAGCTTAAGCATACGTAACCATCACAGTCTGATTTTAACAGTACTCCAAAAGATCGTTTTGCTAGGCAGTTGACTTGCACTTTATTTTATTAGTGCATACCGATCCAATTGGAACGCAGTTGTAAAAAAAAAATGATCCAACTGGTATCAAATGAAAATGATACAGGTTAAGTTGAACCGGTGTAGTTTGCGATAGGTAACTACTGGTCTGTGTACGTTTCTTATGAAAATTGCATTTTTTTTTTATTTTTGACCGCCTCGAGTTCCCGGTTATAGGTCATTGTCCACCGAAAGTCGAAAGTTTCGTAATACGTAGCTACGACTGCTCCAGAGTCCAAGGAGCAAAGATTTAGCGGAGATACAAAATACAATTGTGCATACATTTTTTCTAAAAATAATGCAAATTTTTGGCTTATACTCTTCTCGACTCGAAGAATTAATTTCGAATGTCCGCAATTGAATTTGATTAAAATTTTTGTTCAAATTTCAAAATTCGTACCGTGCACAAAATATAGCCAATTATGAAAATAATTGCAATCTGATGACTCGAGGGAATACTGGGTATCATGATTTATGCTAAAATTTTGTTAGCAACGCTCGAGGGTGTCACGCCAAAGAAATTGCACCGATCGGATCGATCATTGGAAATCAGTAGGGGATTCAATTACAGCGCTTATAACAATGTCCGGCATAGTTCAGATAATTGTGTAAGTATGTACACAGTGAAACAAATGGCCACATAACATTCCGGACTGAGGTTAGAAATTCGAGTAGAACGAATTACAATTTCAAATGCATTAAGCTAGTCTACCAACAAAAACTAGAGACCCAATTGAACGGAGGCACCAGCTGCCAACTTTTTCCTGGTACGCGAAGTGAGCCCAGAATCCGGCTTGTAAGATTGCGTAACATGTGGCAGAACATTTCCTTTAAAAAAAAAAAAAAAAAAAAGAAAAGAAAGTAATATCCTCAATACGATAATCGATCGCGATCCCAGTATCATCGTGAAGTCAAGTTACGTTTAATTTAAAAAAAAAAACGGAAGTATCCATGGCAAATTAAAATAAGCGAGACTTTTTTTTTCTTCATCCCAACTAATTCCCAACCGTTAGTTCCGGAATGATTCACGTGTAGATTGCAGAGGATTTACGAGGTGGTAAAGTCAACCGGAAGTTGACGGTCTTGACGATTTCCGTGACCAGCACGAAGAATGAGAAGAAACAGTCGTAAGTACCGGTTTCAAATGAGAGATTGCGATGAATTTCGTATTCGCAGCTAGCTCTGGTCGAATCGCGTGCACTTTTTTTTTTGTACATTCTTATCTCTACGTTTTATTTGAATGCATTTCTTTTTTGTTCTTTTCCTTGGTACTTACCGCACTCTCATCCATCCGGTACGAATGCAGCGGCAAACTGTAGGACCAATGGCAGTAAGGCTGAAACGCTTGCCAAGCGTGCAAGTGAAATGCAAGTGCAGCACGCGACGCATCCTAATGCACTTTGCAACGTACTACGATAAATCTTGCACGTTAGTCCCGCTGTTCTTCGTTTACCCACCAGCTAGATGCATAAGAGTGCATTTCTGACTCCCACGCACGTGGCCCATCGCGATGCACGGTTCGCCTTACGCGGATTCCTCGTTTCTTACGTTTTCAGTTGAAAGGGAATCTATTAGAGCAGCAAGCGAAACCGATTCTAATCGAAAGGACACTTAGATCGAACCGAATCACTTTCCCCGCCTATTGCGACAAGTTAATTGTTATTAATTTTTTTATCTTCTTTTTCCTACTCCAACGCCGGGCTGAAATTTCTGTTTTAACAAGGTTTCGTCTCTATCGTGGGAGATTGGGTATTCATGGGCGGAGGAACTAGCCCAAGTCTTTTCTCATGATTTCTCAAAAAGACAATGCACAGACTTCGGTTCAATGATGGGTGTGTATTAATTACTGCAATCAGTGCATCTCAGGCTTCTAACTAGGAGACATGCATATTTATTAAAATTACGTTGAAGTCGACTTACCGTTACTCAAAGACGACCGAAGTGCCTGGAGATAGTGAAAAACGAATTTCAAATAACATTATTTATCCCTGCACAAAAGTGTGTAACGAGGTAAATTATATTTGTACAGGATCCCTCGGATTTTATAATCGGTGTCAACGTCGGTCAAACGCTCTATCGTCCCGGCACGATCTTGACGATCGAGATTTCTCTAATTTGATTATTAAAAAATTTTTTGAATTTTTTATACACAATTCTTTATACCCTTTTCCAGTTTCCCAATGGATCCTTCGTTCCGATCTATTTCGGAGATTTCCCAGCGTTATTTCCCGTTGGCCGATTATCGTACAATTAATTGTACCTTATAGGATAGGTTAGGTCTCGCGCCAGTTTTTCTGTACAACCCCAGTAGCCTTTGCAAAAATACTAATCGAATTGGCCGATCTATTCCCGCTAAGAACCGAGACCGATCCGCTATCAGTTGCGTACGATCGGGACACTGACACTGCAGTGACGTAACGATTACCTGAACGCGGAACAAGAACGAGACCAGCCACTGAGCACAGGGCACACGATTTACGGACTTGGGCTGCTTCCTAATTCAAATCCGGATTCTGTTTTACGAAGGTCATTTTTTTTCACACTTTTTTATAAACCGAACGCAATGTTCATACCCCCCCGTTATATTCTGCGTTTATTTACCTGCAGCTACTGGGACATCCGAATTCGATTACCTATCATGGATCAACTAGCAGAAATAATAGAGCATTTGCTCCAGATCGCTATTAAGTTTTGCAAAGGACGTTCGTTTGGAAAAAAAAATTTAACCAACATATATATAACGCAGGATAGACGTATTTAATTAGAAACTAAGTTTGCGGAATTGATTTTTATTGCTGCCGGGCAATTTTGCAAATTTACGTGTGGGTGTGTGCGTGTGTATTGGCATCTTGAAATTTGCTATATCATACTATTAAATGTCCTTTTTTTTATCGTGGAACCGTTGGCACGTCGAAATTTTCAAAAAAGGGGGCAATTTTTTTTTGTTCTTTTTCTTTTAAACTCTTTTTGTAAGACAATCAATTGTTTCGATCTGCCCAGTAGCGGCGAAGGTCGATTATAATCGTTACGGATGACAATTGACGCGTTTAATGGATTTCCGGCTTGCGCAGTAGCGTACTGCGAACATTCGGAACACGGGTAAGTAGATTGTGTAATATAGTAATTTTTGGTTACCGAACGGTGGTAACAATTACGTGCAGCATGAATAGCGTCGATAAATAAATCTTATTTACAGATAAAAGAATTAACTTCTAGGTTTCAATAGCTGTATGTAATTTATATAGCGCTCCATTGTATAGAAGGTATCGTTTACCGCTTGACCGATTTTTCAGGATCTTTTTTTTCTCATTTGAAATTTGACAGGTTCTTATCGATCTCTTTGTTTTCTATCATAAGCGTCGATATCCGAAAGGCAAGGTCAAGCATTACGAAGTGGCACAGCTGATTTTGTAATTTGATAAAAATATGACAATTTTTTTTTGCAAAATCTATAAATATCTAACGATTAACCGTTATGACGCGTCGCAGTCAACGGTGTCGAATTTCATGCAGCTACTGTGTTGATTTATAATTTATCACAGCCTCTTGACGTGTATGTGGAGATATTCGATAAATATTGAAATTTTCACCTACGGGTTATTCAACTCATTTGTATTCACCGTTTAGACTTTTTTTTTTGTATTTCCTCCTCGTCTTCGTTTCTCGATCCTGGGACACGGTCAGTGCTGTAGATTGACGATTATGCCAATGCAATATTCCTGACAGTCTATATTCATTAGCATACGATTAAGTGGCTATTATGATTCATGAGGTATACATTGTCAATCTTAATGGCCCGTGCCGTGTATTGGTCTGTGTAGATACGTTATCGAGAATTATTTTGCAAATTATAACGGATCTTGTTTCAATTCTTTTTTTGGATAAATGGTTAAATTGATGATTTTTCAAAAATACGTTACCATGGATCACGTTGGTCGAATGACGAAGAATCTATAAAAGCTATAAACCTGACTGGCAAATATTCGAGTGAGAATTTATAATGCCTTTTTTTTTCTGACGGTACAGTAGGTCAGTCAGTGGCAGGTGACATTGTTTGAAAAAAATCAACAAGCCAATTTTTAACATTCATCTTGATAAGAAATTCGCCTTGGAATCCATTACACCTAAGCGCGTTGCACAAGTCTTTTGAGATTAAAGAAAAGTACAGTGCCGTTTGCAATATTAATATGCAAGGCAAAAACCGGTTTGCTTGGCTACTATTAAAAAAAAAAGTTATTCAATCGCATTGATACGCAAAAGTTAAAACAGTTTTTGATCAAACTGCTTTAATCGTGCAGTAGCCAAAAAAAAAATTGGTCCACCTTTCTAATCGCACTGTCAAAAGTTTTTCTTAGCATTTTATATGTTATTCGTGTGTGCATAATGATAAATTAAAATTTAATTAACGGTGATGAATTATTTTCTGAAATATCTTCTATATTTATAACTATCATTTAGCATTATTGATGCCATCGGCGTTCCGTTATTATAGTCGCTTGAAAATCTCTAGCTGATTTTATTTTATTGTTTCGAATTCCATGTTAAAATCACAAATCAATGTATCGCTTCGATCACGGAACGATCGGCATATTTCACGACAGAAACGGGGCCACGTGTCATAATCAGCTAATTGGCAATTTATTTGGTAAGAAGAAGGGAGTTGGTACGACGTTTCGCCTGAGAGGAATTGGCGTAGTCAGGACGCCGCGACGACATAGAATTAAGCGTCGATAACCTCACGAATGATTTTGAAGTAGCGTCGAATTACGTTTCCCTGGTTGTCCATAAATAGGACGTTTGTTCTGGTTTACAATAATTAATTTTAATTAAGACTAGCCTGTCTCACCCCACGCCATTTTCAATTCTGATCAGCAAAGTCTAACCAGTAAAGTAGTACCAGTCACGTCTGTACGATATCAAGCTGCATTCGCAAGATCTAAAAAGTACAATTCACGCAATAAATCCTGGTAAAACTGCATAATACGACTTCTCGAAGAGCTTCGTGTAAAAAAAAACTAAACCCATAGCTAATTTCAAGGAGTCCTTTGCAGCGTAGCCTTAATCGTTTTTCATTAAAGAAAACGTTAAAACGAAGATGGGAGAGTGGATGCCCTTAACATTTGCACTAGATTCTATGAACTATAACAGTAAGAAATGCATAAAATCCTATAAACACATGACGCCTCCCCATGTAACTACTGGAAAATTATACCCTGTGGAAGTAATCGTTCTCCCAGCATTTAATACGTAGCCGTACAACAGGCAGCCGTTACCAATAATCATGACGTATTTTCTCCTTTTATCATTAAGTCGTATTTATCATTGAGTAACGTCACTTCTCTAAAACGAATATTCATTGTTGGATATCGAGACGCTTCATTCACTGACCTGATTATCATGACTTTTTTTCTTTCTTCGTCTCATTACGCTTGCACGATTTCACTAGCCCCACGTTCTTTTTTAGACCGTTTTGACAATCGACATCGCGAGTGGTGCGTACACGTGACGCAATGATACTACGTTGAGTAACCTTGATTAACCATGCGAAACACCTTTTAGCCCACGAATTCATCTCAGATCACTTTCTCCAAATTGTTACGTTCATTAAACAAACGCACTAGTAACAAAACACTCCGATTAACAGTAACCCGATTACTCCTGTGCCAATGTGCTGCGGCGCGGCGTCGTCAGTGGCAGCCATTTGCAAATGAGTTGGCGCTGCTGTTTCATATGGACGAACGATTACTCGTTGCGATATATATCGATTATTCGTAGTCGTAACGGACGTTTAAAAACCAATTGGCTCGATAATTTGGATCGACGTGTACATACATACAAGTTGAAAGTATCCAATGATCCTGTCATTTATGTAGAACTTTTTTTGTAATCAACTGTAAAAAGTGGCTGCCAGTGAAGATGATTAAGGACTTATCAAGTAAGACTGCTTGATATGAAAATTATTTATTTTGTTCTGTTAATCGGCACCGTTAATTAATATTGTTTATTATTTTTTGGTGAATCATTTACTCTGGCTTTTTCTTCTTATTAACCTAGAAGAATTCTGGTATGGCTCGATCGACTTATTTTTCATTTATTAACAATTGTTACACGTAGTCAATGATGCTGGCATAAATGGCAATTACGTTGATGCGTTATACATATCTTTTGTGTCTGGTTTTGGTAATTTTTATTAATGCTTCGTTATATTGATGGATTGCTCGGTACTTGTTGGACCTCTTTTTTTTCTTATTACGTAAGAGACTATGCGTAAAGGTGTTAATTAGGGATGATCAAGCTGCAGAATTTTAGAGTGAGAATTGAATGTGCGATGATTCATATAATAATCGAATAAGATTCGCAGAATTTGGGGTCGACGTTACGTAAATACATAACTTCCGCATTATTTGTACGGATTGGTTTTTTGCTTTTTTTAATAATCGAGTATTCAGCTAATGTATCGTAACACTGACGTAATCCATTAATGGGATGATTACACGATTAACGCGATGAATCTTAAGCATTTTCTTTTTATAATTCATGATAACATTTTTGCATTATAAATCATAAAAATTGTACTTGTCCTTCAAAGAATGTCAAAAATTCATTTATTTCGAATTGGTACAAAATTGATTTTTCCTATATTTATCCATTCGATCTCCGATTAATTTTCAATGGTAATTTATACAATATTTTATCTTAATTAATTTTTTAAACCCATCGATTTTGAATTTATACTTATGACTGCCATAATTTCATCCGATCGAATGAGTTTATAAAAATAAAAAAATATGTATAGCTATACTCAACAGCTATACACACAGTTGCATCCAATGGCGATAGCCTACAAAATTGCCCCAGGTTATCGACCATTTTTCAAAAAATGTATTTCAATGGACCCAATCTCGATTATCTGTCATGGAAACACGTATGAAAGTATCTTCGTGAAATTAATTATTTTTATCTTATTAACTTCTCCATACATAATTACATACTCTAGTCGTTCAGTCCCAACTTGAAGTAGACAGGACCAGTTTGAATTTTAATTTGTGATATCGACATGTTTAGCATCCAAAAAAACTGTCACACGCTCAAAATTATTTGAAAAAATTACGTCACTATTGAATGGAATATACAGTCCTACTTACATTTATACTTATACGATCCACACCACCACAGTGTCCGCCACTGGGCCCGCTGCCTTGCGAACTTTTCATATTAGTTTCAAAAATAATTATATAAGTTTCATAAGGCATATTCGCGTCATCCTTAGTTAATGGTCTTTAAACACTTTGTATTTAATAAAAAAAAAATTGCCTACAATGCGGCATTCAACACTACAGTGAACGCGTAAGCTGGCATATTCAACATGATCTGATATAGAGAGTTCACCAGAGTTTTTCTATTTTTTCAAACAGCACGTTTCTGCATCGAGGCTGTTAACGTGAAAAATTCGCGAAGATGATCAACAAGATTTTCCTCCTGGTTTCATCTATTAAGATATGAAGGATGACGGTGGATAGGAGTTCTTTGAATCCGTAATATGGAACTTGAGCGAGTAAGGAAATCTTTATAAATATATAAAAGTAAATAATTTTCTATTTTTTTGGAATTTTTTATCACGTATGCTCTTATGCATATACGAGTGAAAGGTTTGGCGGTACTTTTTTTCTATATTCTAAGTATTTGCATTGTCTGATTTTTTTTGGCAAACCGCTATTGTGTCATCGAACGAGTGTCTGTTGTGCTGAACGTTGTGATCGGTTTGCTACTGCGAATCGATAATTCGCCGATCAAGGTATAATGTAATATATAAGTTTCACGGATACGTAACGCAAGAAAGGATTGGCGATTTTATTTATTTTTATTGTTTGCCCGGTATAAATAACCTTTGCAAAGAAAATCGACGGTGATTTGAATTTTTACCGGTACAGTTAATTGATTATACGGTTTCGCATGACGTTATCTAAGATTTGATAGCGATAAAATATTTATTAGATAAAGGTAATTTTTTGGGGGGAAATTACTTCGCTGGTTCTTTGCAAAATTTTTTAAATCATCATTTCAATATCAAGTATATCATCGATCAATGTCGAGAGTATCGTTAACGAATAATTTCGCCAAAAAATGGTATTTCCAGATTTTCCTTGGACGAAACAGAACGTGGAATGTAAAGACCGACTTTTTGTTTTTCATACGACCGATAGTTCCGTCTGTGATTGAAAGTGACGAAAACTTTCGAGAATTTAACTCGAGATATTAGGCAATGGACCGTTGTTAATTAGCACGTGGCGAGATCCTGTAAAAGGAAATATTTACGAAAACGTACCGTGAAAAAAAAAAAGAAGTTTATTTACCAATATCCACTCTCCGCCATTTATCAATTATTCAAATTTGAGCACAGTCCTGAAAACGATACCAAAACGACGGCTGTCGTCCAGGTAGTTGACTACTTTCGAATATTCACGCGCCCCCTCTAATTGCACGTATTTTACAAACCAAAAGCATATTAGTTATGCGGAATGAAGATTGATGCCAGGTTGACTCAATAGTACCTAGTAGGCGAGCCAAGAGTATAAAGACACGAGAGAGTGCTCCAGTTTACTCTTGGCATCGACTTGGGTTCCGCTTCGTGTTTAATAGTAAGCTTGCCCGTAGGGGCCCAATTTAAGTCCCATTTTTAGTTCCTCTTTTTTCCACGTTCCTGCTTACGATACATTGTCACCATATACATCTCTGCACATAGATTTATATCAACACACACGAATACACGTGTTTCCTCATTCCTTGGGCCCGTTATTGGTAAACTCCGGTAAAATGCTAATTTTATACCCAATTCTTTTGCAGTCCCATTATTTTCATCCCGACAATGGACCAGTAATTTCGGTTAGGTAACTCGTATACACCACTGGTACCCGAGAGGATTGAGATCGCCGAAACTGGACGACAGTTCCCTATGGTTTTGGGCCTGATGCCCAAAGTACGGTATAGGTTTCTGTACAAGTAAAAGTGGCAGAAATATCGCAGCTGGATGATCCAGTTTCCATTCACCGAATTGCTTCGAGACACGTGTCAGTCATAGCGGCTTCCGTGCTCTCATAATTTTTTTGACGATGACGACGATGACGCCGACGATGACCATGGCCAACTGTTTTCTATTGTGAACTGGTTCTGGGATCGTGAGCAATGGGACCAGTGCCTAGCGAAGGCATAGTTGGGCCTTATGACTAAGATCACTCATGAGATTTTTCGGACTCGCGAGACCTTGTCTATATTAAATTCCGGATCTAAAGAATGGACCGTGCACAACGTACAGGCTGGTTATCTCGAAAGGAATCAGTGCAAGTTCCACGCGTGGGCATTAATGTTATAAATTGACTATCAGCTTGCCTCCAATGTGCAATGATATCCCGGGGGCTATTTCGGAGCAATTTCGAAAAGACTTTGGGTCGCAATTAAATCCAAAATTTCAATAATGATCTCGTATGGTTTACGTGAAGTTGCAGGTGCTGTCTTGAGTCATTCGCGTAACTACTGTATATAATTACAAGGAATATATCATTTGGTGAAATAATTAACAGACACGGGATCTATAAATAGATTTGTTGAAAAATCTTTCAGTTTTATTGTATTACGAATTTTATCCTATAGTGGGAAAGGTCGAGGGATTTTCAAGGTGAAGTGTCAGTACTTTGAGGAATGTTAATAATGATGTGAAAAATGACGATTCTTAATGACCGCGTAATAGTGTCATTTGAACTGGGTAAGTATCGTAATTGCACGTTGAAGTGAAGGCCGGTGTGAACGGTACATAATTTGTAAGGCTGCTGAGGAAATATATACGCGTTCGGTAAAAGTATAACTATACCTGTATAAATATGTATGCACATATGTAGAGACGGCTTATGGTCCAGTTCCGTTCACTGAATTATTAATTAGCTCAAAGACTCATTTAAATTCTAGCCCAATACTCTCACTTCACTTGTGCCTCTTACATACGCGCGATCGTTTTGTCTACGCGATTTGATTTCCGATCGAGAGTAGTCATGACGTTTACTTTGTAGCTTATAAAAAATTTCACATTGCGAAATTTCGTTTATAAATTTTTTTTTGGGAAAATTGATTTTTTTTTATGCAAAACTTTTTTTTCCGGTATTTTGATAAAGTACAGAAAATTTTGTGATAATTATTCATCGAGGAATGCGTAACGAGATTATTCGTCAGAGTGGTAACAGGCAATGAGAGTCGAGCACGTAAATACGCAGAAAAGAGAAATTTGAATACTTGATGTCGATATCGCGAAATTCGATCTGAGGAATCTCGAAAGCGGACAATTCGATTGGCACGCAAAATTCTTCCCATTGGTCCATTCGGGTGGCTGCGGTATATATGGTCCTGTAACAGTCAGCCTGATTCGAATCTTCGAATTCGGTACTGACATTCGTTAATTCGCACACGCGATATATTTCTTGCCAATGTACGCGTCGCAACGTGCGAAATCGTCGATAAGAATTTTAAAGCGGCAAATCGCAGAGTCGATATCGCCAGCGAAGCGAGCGCCTTTAAGTTCGTTACGTATCGGACATCGAAGGCCCCAATGATCAATGCCTGTTACGGCAATCACAGCGATATTGCAAAAAATCGGTAAAAAAAATTTGTAAATTTGAAAAAAGATTACATAAAATTTTCGTAAAACAGGCAACAAAATTTGTTTCTTTGATCCTTAATATGCAATTTTTAAATTACGAACAAACATACCGCAGGCTGCTATTACGCTAAGTGTCATCATCGGTCAAAATTGATAAACGTCCGAAAATTAATTTTTCGCGAAAATTACTTCGGTCGTTCCGATGAGATTGGTGGGTTAAAGAACTTTTCTTCACGTTGAATTTTTTTTATTGTTTTCTCGTGAAATTGAGATCTCTCTCTCCCGGACAAGTAACCAACGTAACTGTACAAATCATAAACGCGACCCATTATTATGTGTAATCTCGGTCACGGGCACGATAATAAAAAGAAAGGATTCATTATCCAAAAAAAAAGTGCATACACAGAAAAGTGCATCGTGCCCAGAGATCATATATAGAAATGTAGAAACTGTACGAGGAAAGTGCAGCAGGTGCATCGCGAGAAAGTAAAAGAATAGGCCGTCAAATTATCTAGATAAATTTTTCATTAACGAAATACCTGTCGTGTCTAAGCTATGAAAAAATTTATTACGCAATTTTTATATACCGATATCGATTTTATCAATCGATCGATAATCAATACCCCAAAGTATCAATCAATTGAACAAGGAATCATTCAACTTTTATATCGTGTTTAATTAGGTTGTCAGCACATTTTTTACACTTTTTTTCGGTGGCAGTGCCAGGCGCGTTACAAGACCATGCATCGTACAAAACTTGCTAAAGATGCAATTTCTCTCCCGAGTCACGAACTGCATCACCGTATTGGTTGATTCATGAACCCTGAGGATTGATCACCTTATATTTCATTTAATCTTTCCGCTTCCTTGACTCGTTGCACTTGCACTTCCGCTTTTTTTTTTACCAAACAAACTAAATCGATTAATCACTCAAGATCACACGAACTGAACAAACATTTAAGATAATTTCATGCAACTCTCTGCTGCAGTTCTTGGAAACGCTACTAAGAACCATTGAAAATCAATGGAAGCCAATAAATATTAATTAAAAATGCACATTACACAACGGTACAAAAATACGATCTATAAGGTTCCCAGAGTTCAATGAACTCTATTGTTATTATCATTATTACGTCCTCGAATAAATTCTATTCACGAAACGCACGATTCGTAAGATTCGCTTATTATAGCATTACAATTAGGCACGTGTAATTTTTTTCTCCTCAGGAGCGGCCCAGAAATCGCTAATGATTTTCGTAATTGTTCAGCCTCTTGGGAAAGAAGGTGCAGCACGTTATAACGGACGAGGCAACTGCAGTCGAATTAATCCACGTATCTCAAGCAGCATATAAAACCTACGAGAAATATTTTCATGGTTGTGTCACGCTAAAGAACGAAACTCCGCATGTATAAAATTATTCGACAATAATTTCTATGCAACAAAACGATGCGCCCTATATAAAGCAGCATGTGGCGTAACCATAACCTATGCAGCACTGCACTTCAGCCAGTGACAGTTTACCAAAGTGCATTTCCCGAGGCTATTTATCCTCGTCCATCTTTTAAAGATTTCCGTAATGCCGTTAATTACGTAACAGACTCGCACAGAACGTTAGCCATACGAATCCAGAAAACGACAGGTTACATTGTTACGAGGTTAAACGAGACAAAATTTCATGAGGGCAATTTAAAAGTTTCACTCTACCTCGTACCTCTTCTCCACAGCCACGATATTCCACGCATCGCAATAATAAGGAGCTAATATCAAGTCCACCAGAAAGCCCATGAAAATCTCTTTATTCGCTGGACCTACAATTACGACGCTTTCGCGTCCTTTCGTATCCCATTGCATTCCCATTGCACCGGGCTTGACAGATAACCTCACTTGGTAGGAAACAGCATGCGCGGCGACGATTGGTCGCGCACGAACGAGAGTTCGATTCGAGGTATCGAGACTCTCGAATCTCGATTGGTCGTTCGATATATTTTTTTCCCTCTTGCCCCTTTTTCCTCCCGACTAAATTCTTTTATCATTTTTCTCCAATCGACACTCCGCCGCGCGGGCAACATTCGAGTTAGGATTTTAAATAATTTCTATACGAAGTGACTCTTGGCTCGGTACTTTCACCATCTTGTGACACCATTTTACACCTTGCAGCCACTGGCCTATCTGGCACTACTCTAGTCAATTGGCTTCGAACGATACTCGCTCTTTGGAGACGCTTCCGGTATTTGAATTAACGTACGTCGATATTCTAAATAAATTACGAAATTGCTCAAGTCGTCTATGTAACGAGTGAGAGATTTTGTATTTCTTTTTTTTTTTTATTATTAATTTCGTCACTTATATGACTTAATTTCGATCACTGACGCGCGTTTGATTGTTTTCCGCACGCCTCTTATCGTTAATCGTGCGACGTTAATTATCGTTAACTCGACGACGGGCTCGGTGATCAAGATATCAAAGGGAGTAAAAAAGAAAAGTAGACGTTTCATTGTGTTAGCCATTCGCAACGTTATTGTCATAGTTATGACATCCTGGCGTCGCCTCTGAGATTATTGGCTTTGGTAATACTATGTATTAGCATTGGGTAATATCATTTTAGTCATTACAATGACAATATATATATATATATATAGGTCGTTATTACTTTATATTTTGAGTGAGTCGTCACGAGTTGTTAACCGATATATAAATTTGGGTACTTTCACCGACATTTTTTAAAAAATTTTTTTTTTTGTTTTTTTTTACAGCTGCGCTAATCTACGCGCAGTATCGCGAACGTGACTGCGTTAAGTAAATAAGTTGCTACGGGGTTCCTTTTTCAGTTGGAAAGACAAAATTACTTTCCCGAAATACACTTGTTGGCTGAATTCCCCGCGATATTTTTTTTTGCATCGTTTTACGTTCAGCAAATAGAAATGTCTTTACGGTACGATCAAAGGGTACTTGGATACGTAGAATTGTTAGCCAGCAATCGGATAGGAGAATGAGAGACTCGAAGCGAGGTACTAATGGTACAGAGGTAATCCCAGTGGCTGTGGCTGTACGCCAGGAAGGTAAGACATCTTTTTTTTTTTTTTTACTGCGAATCAGGTAATTCCGTTTACGTTGAAACGGGATAACTTGTAGAACCCCACCGGAAGCAGGAACTCGAGATCGTTCTTAGACCTAGGGAACAAGATTAGAAAAGTGAGAAGAGATATAAGAGCAAGACCGGAAATACATTTCCTGGCTGGTTGCCATTGACAACGGATAATCCAAATTCATTTGTCGGTGGTTTGCTGAAAACTGGAATCATTGACTTTATGCAATTTTATTAGAGAATTAATTGCTCGTGTCAGTTGGGCGTTTCCCGAAGCACGTATATTTATATGTATGTATATACATTTTTAAAAATGATTCGATAACCAATGAAATACGTAATTTGCAATTTAATTATGATTAATTAAATAATATCGCAAAAAAGAGAAATACAAAATGAAATTTCGATATCTCAAATTTATTTTCACAGCATCCAAATTAAAAAAAAAAATACTCGACCAAATTCATTTGAATTTTTATTATCCAGTCACGTGGCGAAGAATTGTTCAACTTTCAGTCTTAGAGTCCGCTAGGTTGGTACGCCTGCATACTGATATCAGAGTCTGACGTATGCTCGGTAAGAAACACGCAAATAAGAGGAAAAGCGTCACGGAGAAAGGAAGAAAATGATGCATCAATGCGATTGAAAAATTCTACATGACTTTCCACTTGGGTTTATGCGTATGCCTTCGTCATTATCTTAGTCAAGATAATTCTTCAGCGGCAATGAAAAAAGCATTCACCAGGGAATACGATTGTCGCTTTATGAATTTGAGAAAAAAAAATTCCAATTCACCGCCTTTCGAATTCAGTGCGAACAGCCGATATTTAGAATTTTTCTTTTGAACGGATTTACAATATTACACGGTATGTGGACTTTACATAATTCAACGTCGATTATACTTCGACGTAGTAAAACTTGCCATGGCTTTTTTTATATTTCGGAATTTCATCGTGCAATTTCCCTGGAGTATCAATTACCTACGGTTAAACGATCCCTCGTAAAATTATTAATTTCACGTAATCCAAGTTATTCGGCTGTATAGATACAAGGAAACGCTTATACACTGACTTAAGGCTCACTTTAAAATGGCTCGTTAACCTAACGAATCCTTGAATCGTTGGAGTAGACATTTTTTTAAAATAATCATTACGTCATGACTCCGGGTTACGCGTCGAGTTATATATATATATCTGTTATTTTAATATTTACCTGAGCCTTCAGGGGATTTTTGATTTCGAAGATTTTCTAAATTACACCAATCACAATAAATTGTCACATTTTCTCGCTGGAATTAAATGAAAGGTTCGACTGTATATATATATATTTATTATAATTAATAATTAGTAATATTTTCATGCTTAAAACGTCCGTCCGGTATTATTTAGATCTTTATAAATTTTCATAATAATAATTAATTCCTGATTCACTTTTAATCGAATACGGAACACAGACTGACTATCGAACCGTGCACGTGTTTTATTGAATTTCTTTATCTCCTCTTATACACCCGTGATCTATCATTGCAACATTGTTGCAGGTAATGGGCTGCAACTGTGCACCGGGTTCTCATAGAATGCACGTAGATTATCCTTTTATACTTAATCATTTTTTTCATTGATTATAGGAAACGTCAGACTACCCGGTATTAACAGTCGTTAATTATGAAATCGTGCGGAACGTTATTTTATTGTAGCTACAGCAGTCGGAGTAAAGGATTTCGTTCAGAGGACTTCGTTACTTTAAAAGTCGTATGAAGAAGGCCCCTCGAGAAGCTCTCTTACTTATCAACTACACAACGGTTCACAATGGTTCAATTACAAGATGGAATTGACAAACCTGCGAAATTCGAATCGATGCAATATTTAATTTGATCATTTATTCGTGACGTCTTTCATTCACCTGACATGTACGCGACTTTCCTTGCGAAAAATAGTCATTGATAGTCCGACCGTATCGCGCATAAATCTGTCCAAGAATACTAGAAGACTATCAGCACGGAATGTTACTGTTTGCTGCGATAGAAATTCAAACTAAATATTCAAACGTGGAACCGTCATTGAAACATGTTATGGAAACGTACGTGATACCGATCGAGATCGTTCATTGGTTGCTTTCGAATGATTGCCATTTTTTTTCTCTCTCTTCTTTGTCTTTCCCTTGCTCGGATTTGCGTGTGAATATTTCCAATCGATCCTCGCGCCGAATATCCCAGAATTCGAAAGCTTTGGGCAAATCGTGAAAATTCAAATGATCAGAGACAAATCGAGTCTTTGGATTTAGAATGAAAATAAGGTTATACGTACCACTGTCATACTCAGGCGAATCCGAAGCGATTGTCATTCCATATCGGTCGTGGAATATTTTGAAATTCCGTTTTTTGGCAATTCCATAGCCGATTTTAGTATCGATGGATTTTACGTTGGAACGTCAAAGTCCGATATGCGTGATACGAGCCAGAAATATATCAATGCGTTACGCATGATTATTATTGAAAATAATTGGAAAGAAAATTTTAATTCTCAGATTTTTTTTTTTGCATTTCGTACCTCAAATCTGACCTCACGCCGTGTCGCGATGGACGATAAAAATTTTTTCTCCTCCATGGATTCTTCGAAGCTCGTATATGATTTTGCTGTTCTTATGAAAATTCGCATATATCGTATTCTTTATTGCGTATGATTAATTGGACAGATCCAATTAATCCTGGGTATGTGATTTTTTAAAATTCCATCAACGTCTGGCATAGCGGATTCTTCCCTTTCGAATTTCACGGTACTCGTTAATTACGAATCTGCATTATATTAATTGATATAATAATAATAATTTCTTTTTTTATTAATTAATACCATATAAATGTTCCAGTCGATCGGCCGCTTTCCCTGTATGAATTTTCTTCGCTCTAGCGTGACGCTAATGATATAGCAAGTGCTCGTTATTTTAACATATTTTATACTGACAGTTCTGAACCGACAGTTTACGTTTGTCATTCTGCCGAGACGAGAATTTAATAACCGATATTGTATTTTACATTGGTTACCGGTTCCAATAAAGAATCCTACATCTTTATCACGACTTTGGAAATAGTGTGGACGCTCTGCCGTGAAAAATTTCGAAAACTAGTTTCACTCAATCTGCAAAAATATTTGCAGCAAGAATGCTCTTTTTTTTCCAGTCAAGTAAACATGGCAATTTCGTAGTGACCGGATCTGGGAAAATCCACTTAAGAAAGAGGAAGCAATTGCTTTTACGGATTCTGGAATGGAATGCCGAGGTACTGCAACGTCTACATAATATTGCGGCAAAGTGTCGATTTGGTCTGTTTTAAGGAAAGCTTTTATCTTTAATTATTTTTTGTATATAAAAAAACATTGTAAGATTTTATAGCTGAGAAGACGCTGAAGACTTTCGAAATTTATCTCGCTAATGAAAACGTCTATCTTCAGGCAAGAGCACATTGTTGTGCCCATAACGAGTATATAAGAAAATCTTAATTTTATGAAGAAATCTTCATTCGCACGCCTTTCGGCACGCATAAATGCGAGTTCAGAATTAACTTTTCACGGTTCTGATATAATACGCAAGTGCCCGAGATGAAAGTGCGGCATTACGTCTGTCGAAAGCTTCGTATCGATTTATTTGAAAATCTCCCTGACAAGTAAGATTTGCATTGGAAACTGGCATGAGAATAACGGGCTGTCGATCAAAGTCGAAATTTTACCGAATATCCTTAAGGAGCATTCACACGAGTGCGTAAAAATTCGATAAGATCGAAACGGATCGTTTTCAAGCGAACGTACAGTTTCCTCTTTAATTTACGACGTGAGCAACGTATCGCTACATAAGAATATACCTACTTTCTTTTTTTTTTTTTTTACAAACGGAGAGAGAGAAAGAGAAAGAGCAATCAAGAGGTACTTTTCCTTGACGCTCTTTGAGAGTGCGCCTGTATAATTTAACACGGAAGGTCTGCCTGTTGCGGATCCGCCATTAATTTCGTGAACAATGAGAACTCGCGATTTACTGGATCGACGATCGAGACACTTGGGCGAATTCACATGAGAGCGTCGTCGTCGCTTTTTCGTAATTGAAAACCCCGCAGGTGTAGATATACGATTCATTTAACGGCCTAATAATGTAACAAGCCTAATTCCTATTGTAGCGATTTCGGATCGATGGGCATGCAAGCCTGTAGAAACAGACGAACAATGGAGAGAGGTTCACAATGAACGTTTGACACGAAAAGATTCCTGTTCGTGCGTTCGCAAATACATCCAGCCCGTTAAGTTGGGCAAGGAATTTTTGTCATTGGAAATCCGAGAGAAATTCATTAATTGCCGGCAATTAAAGTCGTGTCCGAATTATTTATCGAATCCTTAGTTCTGTTTTTAGAGATCTCCCGTACCCTTCCGGGAACGTCGAAGCTCATTTGAATCAGCAGCGAGAGTCTACGAGATAAGTTAACGACGCGATCTCCGGATTTGCCTTTGGCGATGCAATCATGAAATTTACAATTCCTACTTCCAGTATGAACGTAGCAGCTGAATAGAGAGCTGTTCGTCAAGTAAATTTAGATCAATGCAAATAACATGTATGGACCTTTATACCCAAAAATCGTGTAGTCACAAAAGCTGCGAGTGCGAGAGAGACGGACCCATGCTCTCTACCGTGCGTAAGAGAAGGACAGAGATACCGTTGACCTTAAATATCCTTATCCAAGCCCTTCGTGCCTATCGGCTACGCTACCAATGTAACTTTAAGTGTCCGTGACTTTTACAATAAAAGAAAATCAATAAGGTTTTAACACTAAACCAATTTCATACTGAATGACTTAGGAAAGTTTGTGACACGGGATTAAGAATATTTAACAACTTTCTGTTTGCATTCGTTTCCTACTCGACTAGGTATCTTCGCGTTTCGTCAAAGAGTAAAAAGAAAGAAGATTGTCGTGGCTATTTGGTTAAATGAAATTGAACACGTGACCCAAATCTATCACTATATTGAACACTCGATGTGCCAGTGCCGAACGAAGACGAAAATAAATTCCACGTGTACTTTGATTCACGTAAACTTTCTCGTGCTTTAATAGTACTATATTCGTACAATAACGCAATCGGGCCGTGTACCAGTATACAACCGCAATAAATTAAATGCAGCTAACCAACGTGATACAGCATCACCATATATAAATTTATGAACTCACAACATAATTCGATTAACTGTATTACCACTGTATTAATTAGCAGATCGACGCCGATCCGGCAGCTAATTTATATTATATACAAAAATAAATTCGCACGTTTCGCAGAGCCACCACGTCCATTGCTTATCGGTTATCGTCCAACTTCAGTGTATATGGCACTGGTGCCAACGCGTGGGACGCTTTAAAAAATGAAAAAAAAAAAAAAAAAAAAAAGAAACATTATCTCCACAAACTAATTAGTATGATAAATGAGATCACACACTCATTAAGACACTCTTTCTTAACGGCTATCAAATATTGTTCCACGCACGAATTATACTTTCTAAACGCTTTTCACTTTCGTTCCGTTTATCCAGGACCAAGATGGGATCTCGCTGTAGATCGTTTCCTCCACACGTCGATCGATCCTCGAGGGCCGATCGGAATCGGCAGAAAAAAAAGTAATCGATTTCCTGCCTTCGATTCTTCCCCGTTATCAAAACTGATGGCAATCGGATGTACCCCCTGGTTAATGTCGATCCAACGTCCTATTAGGAACAGAAAAAGGTCATATGTGAAGCGTCGATCCCACGTAGGGCTTGACTTACTGGAAAGCAATTCATTAATTATTGAATCAAAGAGTAATTAACATATGAAAGCGGCTTGTCTCTCCTCGTTAATGGCGACAAGCATAACATATTTTAATACCTGATGCATCGCACGGGTGACGCTACGCATACGAGAATGCTTTGACAAGCGGAGCCTCGTGTGCATAATGTCTGGCTGCATTCCCTTATGCACTCAGGCCTGAATGGCTCATGTATTTAAACATGCACCGCAATGCACGGTAGCGATCGGGATGCATTTGCGTATACATACGTGCCATTGAGCTTTACGTCGATTCTTCGTAGTCGAGTTGTTTTCCTGGAACGAGGATTCTGGGAAAGAATGCAATCACGTAATCAGTGAGAGATGACGTCGGAGGAAAATTGGTCAATTTTTTTATCCCTTTTTGTTTTCTGATTAAAATATATATAACCGATGAAGGGGAACATTGTTCGATAGAAAAAGCTAGGAAGTTGTGCATCCTAGCGAGTTCTTCTGTTAGAAAAGTGCATAAGGACTGCATACGATGCACTGGTATGCTTCGGAGTGGAGAGTCGCAATTTGCTGAGAGTATGAATCGTTCTGTTGTTATTTGAATTATGCGACGTCGCATGTGCGTGTATGACGTTACATTGATCGAACAGCTTATCGACATTGGATTTGTGTGATGTATCGAATAAATTAATGCGCAGGTATGCAGTCGCGTTGCATCGCCGGATAAACGTCAGGAAATTTCTATGAAATCGATGAATGAATTAATCGATGAATGAGTGACGCTTCTTTTTTATGGAATTTTTTTTCTTCTCTCATTGACAATTTTTCTTCGATTATTAATAGTCCTTTAGAGCAATCATATATATGTACGTACTGCGACGCGTCACTGTAAACTTTCTCTATTGTTTTGTTACTGAGACTTTGTGAGACACTTTTATATGCTTTTACGTGTAGTTTATATAAGAAATTTGTGATGGTTAATCGACTGCTGTGTACGTGAGAAAAAGATAATGCTTTACGCAAGACTTGAGATTTTCAATTAAAAACAATACACGGTCAGAAATTTCTCATGCTTTATCTCCTATCCATACGTGTACTTATACTGTGCTATATACCTATATATACGTGTTTAGTACGTCCACCAGTAACGGAATAACTTATTTACTTAAGGTTCGCTTTTATTTGCTTAGTCGTGCGTTAATTTTAAAACTCCGTTTATGATCTAGGCGAGCTATGATTTATATGAAATATATAAAATCGCTATCTTCGATTGTTATACACTCTTAGTCGCGTTAATGAAAATCGGAAAGGAAGTTAGTGCTGTCCAAGAAAAAAATCGATAATACGACATTTTCAAGATAGAATAAATAGCTATGTAATCTATGTGGAACCGTGAGATTTTAATTAGTATAATTAACAAGCAGCAAACCATTAACTCGATCGGATCCTCTCGATAGGCTCGAGATGCACGAAGAGCCTTTTGCTTTCTCATCAATCTTAATCTTATTACGCGTTCCACGTTAACTGCACGTTACGTATACCTAAAGTCTTTCCGTGCAACTATGTGTACATATGTATATATTTTTATTGCAAAGTGCAGCAATATATCTGCACGCGAAACTCCAACCGCACGGACCGGACTCCGAAGCTTCTTATCAATATGATATTATCAGGCACAGCAATCCAGATGTAGACAGATGCATCGTGTACCTAAACATTTATCATTAATTTTTATCTAGCCAACATGCATAATGTATACAGTATTTATAATACGTCAGAAACAAGTCAGCCTAATACGTCGTACAATGACACCCATGAAAGTCATGTTCATAATTTTTCTATCATTAAAATAAAATGAACCTTTGTTTATCAAGCAGGATCGAACCGTTTTATTCGATTGCATTGAAGTACGTAGGTGACATTTGAAAACTGGTTTCCAACTATTCTCATACCGTTCATTGTAAACGGTGACTCGACGATAACTCCACGTAGTATTATACTGTAGTAATGTAATACTGTAGTTCGTAAGGTATCGTGGGTATAAGTCGTGTTTGACTATAGTTTAATCTTATCCTCAAGATACCATAATTATTTATGCCAAAGCATATAATACTTTACAGTTGTACTATTCATTACCGACTGTTACTTACCGAATATTTACGTAGGAGTATTCGCAAAAATGACTTTCTACGGGATCGTTCGTAACTCTGAATAAGCGCAGCGTGAATCCAGTGGCACTTGGCTGTTTATATAATGCATCTATATCTCAATGTATCCGTACCGAACTACCGTAAAATTATCCCATGTAGCTTTACATCACATTTTATAGCCGGACGTTATTGCTCAATGGTATCCACCTTCGTAGATTAGAGGTTCCTATTGCTTTGTGTGATAATAAAATATAATTTCTTTTTGTACCTCTTATACAATCACACTTACTCTGTAGCATTGTAATTTTTAAGTATCGTTACCATTAATTATCGATCCGCATTCAGGAATACGCAGTTCAGGGAATACACACATAGATAATTGGAATTAGCATACCTTCGTCAAACTGCGCTTGGGTGCCGACGGTTATGCAATTCTCTCGCATCGCTGAGTACTGAAACCAATGATATGTAAATAGATCGGTGCAGTTTTTGCAGCATTCAACGACTTTCACTGATATTCGTAGCGAGGTCCGCTCTGGCCGTGTAACACGTTACAACTTACCATCGATGGCCGTTACCAACGGTCTATTTATTATTGTGTACACGTGAAATATGGCTCACCCGGTATATATCGATTATATATAACGATATATATCGCTGGCTGCCAGTTGCCAGTTGCGACAACCAGATGTTGCTGGAACTGGTGCGCATAACAGTTTCCATTGGTCCGTTCTAGCTGGAGAATGCCTGGAAAGACTGTAGCATTTCATGTAAACTGATCTTGGCTGTTGGAACACTAGGGGAACGTTGTATCTATGGGAACAATGGGGAATGCGTGAGAATCGATCGGCCGTGTATGATTGTAAATTTGGATTATTTTATTATACGGTAATTCATTTATTCCTGTTTTATCCTATGAGCTAAATACTGCCGTTACAAATGTTGCCAATTAATTGTCCGTTAATGCCTGCGTTTGAAAATTTACCAAACGAGACCGTTGTGTGTCTCTGGGAAAGTGTCGAGATATTAATCGCGGCATTACGCGCGTAACAATTTTTATTATACCCGTGATTGTCTAGTGGATAATACCTCAATATCTGTTCAGTGTTGTTCGATTATTGATTTACCGATTGAAATTTTTCTCCTTTTCGTGCAAGCTTGACGCGCTGGATATCATTTAGTTTGTAGGTTAGACCAAAGTTACACCATATACTTATTATTCTTTGTAAAAATCACATATTGCTCCACATTGTAATTTATTCACGTTTACAGAGTGGCAATAATTATTACGGATGTCATGTCACAGGATTCGTATCCGTTCTGGAACATCCGTGAGCTGTCAGTCGGTGCGACAGGGTATATAAAAATAATAAAACGCAATAAATTCCAAGGTATTGGGTAACTGCTTCGATGGGTATTTAACGTTGCATTAACAACTTTGCACATAATCAATGGATATTTGCCAAGCTGTAACGAGCCAACTAATACGAAGCAGACTTGAATTCCTGCATAGTAACCGTGAGCACACCTTAGTGAATTGAACTAACCTTAAAAATCAGCTGTTTTGAACTAACGCGCATATTCCTTACTTTTTTTTTTTGAAGGAACCGTACGATCAATCATCATTACCAGGTATATAAATCAGTAACGTATCCAGATCGTATGACTGATCGTAATAAAATAATTCACGCATCGATGCTGAGATTGCACCATCTATGGGATAACAGGGAACCAAACTGTCGATTTCCTTTAGATCGGGATCAATGGGCTGTGGATTGATCATGTGTTACAGAAAGTTCATATTGTACGCGTACGTATGGTACGAAGTTAGTATGCGTCGCGTAGGTACCAGACTTTACGGCTTGTCAAATTGTAAACACCAGTGTCAACGTATAATGTTACATATGCCTGAAGCATATTAGGCCTAATAAAGTATAATGAGGCGTGCGCCATCTCTAGGTATCTCATCCAAATGTCCGTGTACGTACAGGAACGTAGAGCGGAGAAACCATGTTTCAAAAAATTCAGCGATATTTCTGTATGCACAATATACACAAGACAGGCGTGAGAGTGACATCAGTGTTAGGTCCCAAAAAAATCTCGTTGACACGTGGACCACTCCCAAACTACAGGTGGGCCTTCTTCCTTTTAATATTAATAACGATCCCTAACCATACCCACTGTATTGGTTGTGTCTGTGCATAATCAATTGATAGATCAGATTAGATAGCATGCTAGTATCCGTTGCTGGTTTCATTTTCATAAAAAGGCGGCCTTCGTCGTCTCTTACCATATTATCCTTGTCATCTTATTTTGTTAATCTCTTCATGTCCGTGTACCGATTGGTGTACGTACCACGTATGACTAGACGATTTTGGGCTGACTTGTATGCATTATTTATTTTTCGTTGAGCTTATTGCTTTATTTCGACGTACTTTCCCGAATGCGAAGATTTTGAGGTTAATTGACGCGATCGAAGTGGTTGAAATGAATTCACATTTTTCCTGCTACTGTCTTACTTCTTTTATTTCCTTTGTTTTTTAGCCACGCAGAGAGGTCTTTGAGAACTGGGTCGAGTATCTGGATATTTCGAATTGTCAACTAATGAACCTGCACGCTTTTGGGAACGGAAATCGAGCCGGAAGTAAGCACTCGCGATTGCTCGTTAACCGGTTTTGTAATGCTGAATTAAATGCTGGTAAGTATATGTAATAGGAATACTCTTGCGATTTTCCTGCTTTTATTACTCGTCATGAAGTTTCTATAATTGTGAATACTTTGGGCAGAAGAGTTTTTATAGATGAATATCTATTTGGTCATAATGGATTTTCATTTATTTTAACGATATAATTATTGTGTCGGGACACGACAGCTTTTATTATTTGCTAAGAGAAATTTCTTTTTTTTCTTTTTATTAAACCTTCATCCGTAGGCGTTCATAATACTCTCTTCAAATTCTATTCATATGAAAATTCAAGAATTTTGTGTCGACTGGTAGAACCTGTCAAAGTACTGTCCATTGGCAGTTGCAAATAACCAATAGTTTTGAAAGACGTTAGGTGCGAGTTTAGTAACTCCGTATACATTGTGTCATAACTATTAAAGTCCCTAGTGTTCTCTAACGTCTAAAGTAATAAAGTAACGTTCCCAGTGCGCGCCGCGCCCTGATCTTTATCTGGAAAGAGTGCGTTAATTTTGCACAATCTCGCACTATCTTTGGCATTGCTCCCATTTATCGGTAACAATCAGGAATGCGTTTGTTATCCTAGGTTAAAAAAAGTGCATAGAATTCAATCGAGTATTCTCCTAATGAAAATACATCATAATTAAACGCACAATTACAGGTACGAAATTACATCTCTTTAGGAAATATCTATTTTCTCGCTAATGATTTTCTAGCACGGCGAAGAACGAAGTGAAATTGGCAACTCGTGATTTTGTCGTTGGCGTTTGTACAGTCCCTCTTTTTTATTGACCGAGAAAAAGGGACCGGACTACGTCATTTACGTCAACGACCTTCAACTAAGTCCAATTATCCTTTGGCTAACTGGGTTAAAACTTAAGCAACATCAATCGGACTCCCGATCTGATGAGTCTCGGTTGATTGGAACGTGACGTTTTTTTTTTATACAGTAGGCCCTGATAGTCATGAGGATCCTGGATTTTATTGTCTGGCTATCAAAAGGCCATCCTTAGCGATGGTGGGGGTTGCATGTCGAACTTGAACGTGACTTTCACTGGTTTCTTATTGTCTTTGCGCGAGTTTCCTATTTCTTAGACCGAGTCTCCCAAGCACGCAAATTCGTAATGGCCAGTCGGGTTGCGTCGTCACAAGCATTTCTTTCGCTAGGCTAAGTACAATTATGTAATTAAAAAAGATATGGAATGTTAATTCCAGAACGAGCTAAATCTCACTGTAACTCTTTTTTTCCATGTTTGACAACCTTACGTAGTTATACCAGGGTTTTCATGGAGAATCATGTTGCCAACTACTTATGCAAGCTTTGTTGCACTGTGTACGAGTTATTATATCAGCCATCCCATTTGTGAATGGTGATCGATTATTTATAATAACATAAATAATTACTTCGTGCAGCTACCTCTCACTATAAAACTATCATGGGCTTCTACCACGAAGACCTTGCCCTGGACAACGCCCAGTTTACCCCACGTTTGGAGTATTTGCCATGGGCTAGAAAAAGCGACTAGCGGGTGGTCCGTTTGGCCATTGAATTCTAAAGGTTCATGGACACGTTGCTCTGAAAGAATGGATCAATTGGGAAATTAAAAGGTCCGGTTTCTCAATTTTTCTTAACCCACAACGTTTCTTTATACTTAAATATTTTATTATTTTTTACAGTACCCAGAATGTAGCAATAATCTTTCTATAAAACCACTGCAGTGCAGTAGGTGAGTACCACCCACATCATATGCAATTTCAAATTCTAAGGAATTCTAGTACAATGGTAAACCGTTATTCAAGCTAGTTATGCTTCTGGAAAATGTGAAATTTTCTTAAATTATGGCAGAAATAAGTTCATATAGGGATACAGGTGTACAGCGAAGCAATTAGGAGTATGTTACAATGATATGTCTAAATGACTGTCGAAGGATGTGCTGAATGTCTTCGCAAGACACAAATGGCATCAGACAACAATCTGAATGATGTACCAAGAAATTCTCACGCATCATTGTTCACACTAATCTCTGCCATCCTACAAAAGGAAATATTTCACCTGATTTCTGAGCTTTCATGTCTTGAACACTCTTACTGTGTCTTTCCATCTGTCATTGCTTGCACAATGTAAATGACTATGCGTAAACTTTTCTGCGACTGCCAAAATCATTGACCGGTCAATGATATTGTGGGCTGCTTACGAAGCATGATGACTCGATTAAAATTAATACTTGAATACGCACTGATAAATTATCAGTGGATACATGAACAAGTGAGGTAATTAAATTGAGTTAAATTGTGAGTCGATAATTAAGTTACCAACAGAATGGTCAAGACCGTAACCTCGTTCTAATGATATATCATTATATATAATTACATTGTCCTTAATGCCTTGGTACAATGTTCCAAGTTCCCTTCAGGATAGTGAACGTGCCACGCGCCAATTTTATTTTACCTTAAGCACCTTTTTTTTATATATTCACGCTCATTCTACAATTAGGCCTACCGACAATAGTTGAATTAAGCAACAGTAAGACAGTGCGGAACTTGCTGATGTCGAGGTCATAAATTGATATTTAAAGCTCATATCTCATAGGTGCGTAACAGTTGAATCATTGTATTAATGGCAATACTTGACCGTATGATATTTTTCGTATGACGTTTAACGTTATCGCAGATCAACTTTGCCTCACAGAAATCGATCGGTATTAGTCATAGCGATGATAGGATGATTGGAATCGATAAAAAAAATATTAGTAAGCGAATTTCGTACACGCAACTGACGATATGTCAATGTGCTCTTTAGCATTGTCTAGTGGAATTTTTGAGTCGTGGGCGTCGATTAGCGCACGTATTGAATTGGCACGGTCGTAAGGTCAATCCCGTTACTTCCTAAAGGCAAATTCTCATTCGATTCTTTGCTGTCCCTTGATTACATAGCAAATAAAATAACAGGGGCCTTGATTTCGCGTGAGAAAGTCAATTCGAGTGCTTTGCCTATACACTGATGATATTTCTAGACATTTCATTTATTATATTTTTTTTTGAAACTTACATCACAGTGCGACTCTGTAACACCATCCTGTTCTATACGGCAATACTACGGAAGTCATAATAAATATTAGCACTTCGACTAATGGTAAGTTGCGAATAAATAAAAGAAAATTAAAAGTGTCGTTCACGTTTACTAGAATTCTAATCCAATAGTGTGTGAAAATCGTTAAATCTTTCTTTTTTTTTCAGCATGATATCGCCTTGTCGACACTTTCGACCATGGAAACGAGTCACAGGCACGCCTGGTATTTTTATTGAACAGAAGAAAGTTTCAAAAAAAAAAAACAAGAACAAGAACTCGCAGCCGCTCACACACCCACGACTTCGCTATTGGCTAGAGCACAGTTAGCAAACGGGAGCACCATAAAGTTTTCTCGTTCGCCACGTCGGTTCTGCCTTTGACTCGCGTAGTGGAATGGATATGCGTGCTCGAAAAATTTGCGTTTGGCAATTAAAATTCTTAATTGTATTTATCTCCCTCGTCCGAAGACCGAATAAGAAAAATTTCGTAGAAAGCGAATTTACGAATAAGAAAAATTGCATGTGCCTATCGACAGCCTTGGATCAAATCAAGCAATAGCTAAGATCGTCATTGTGATTCCATTACGTAATTCAACCACGAAGACAGCAATTTCGTCGATGACAGTACACTGGCAATACCACAAGCAATACCTGATTAACCGATGACAGTCATCCAAGTACCAATTCCTATTACGAAATTGACCTCAATTCCCAATTTCTGTACTTCAACCATCGAACTCGTCAGTCAATCTTTTTCCTGTAGTTGATATCGTCACTGTGATCGCCGATGGGAACTGATTTAATTACTACGCTTTGTTTCCAGACCGGAAGGTGCGTGTCTACCTTGAATCCGAAAAATGTTAGACTCTCCTATCATTGCCCACGATAAGTATTTCTACTAAAATTATTTTCACCTAACGCCAGTCGTGGTGGTTTTATAGAACAGAAAAAAAATTTGTACAGTCATTATTTCTAAATATCATACATATCGCACAAATACCGTTCTACCATTTGAATTTTACGATTCCAACGTTTTACGGAAACGCGTTCCACTTTCACGACGTTCGTTCGACGTGCGTCGCCGAGCGTCGGGACGCTCGCATGTATACCTGGCAATGTGAGAATTTCGCAAAGTCCTATTGAAACTTTGCAAATCGCTTAACCAGAAAACAGATCCTTCTTGGAATAACCTAACATAACCTAACCTAACATAGCCATAGTCGTAAACAACCATAAGAGGCATTTCTATATAAACGAATTTCACGAGCACATAAATCGTATCTTCTTCCTTGGATTGATCTTACAAGTGGATAACATTATATTCCCATGTAAAGAGACTTTATCTTGACTTCAATCAACGATCTTGATTATCGCTACGTTAAGCTTCGTTCACAATCAAATAGAGACGTTTTAGCTACTGTAACCATCTAACGATAGAGCAATAAAACGACAATTTGCATTTGCTACTCGAACGAGCTGTGTAAACCTGGCGAAACGTACAATTTTCCGTAAAATTACCCAAGAGTCGCTAGATTAAGAGAAAATAAAATTTATCACGACGAGCATGCGGCATTATACAATATACGTACAGTCCGTTTCGGTATATATAATGCAAGATATGTACTAGTCAAAAATAAAAGAAAAAAAGGTTCTAATCCATTTTTAATGTCAATTTTAAGTTACTTAATTACATGACTTATTGCCCGTAAAAATTTTACGTCCCACCAGTAACCCGTTTCAGAGAGTTAACCAATAATTCCTGAAAGTTGTTTCCGACATATTGTTAGTTTAACCACAGGGTGTCTCTTGGCATATAAAAAGATCTCTCGTGCACTCGTATGAGTAATAGCGAATAAGTATAGTCGATACGAATAGTTAGCAGGTATCTACTATGTTATACCTGTATATCTATATATCCTGTAAGATAGGTCGGATTCTGCTCGTTCAAATGGAGGCTCGTTTCTCCTATCAGTTAATCAGAGTCTTATGGTAACATGTACTGTATAGGTGTATATAGCAACGCACTGTACTCGTACTGGAGATTTGTATATCATAGATATAGATATACCGTACGCTAATCCACAAGTCTGTTGGATCGAACGGAACGGAACCACTTTTACACCGCATTCTTGGCATTGAGGTGTCTTTCGAACCACGCCTTCTCTTGCTCTCCGCTGTTCCGTGGGTGTGGTGCTACGGCGAGTGTGTATGACGTGTGCCTTGTATATTTTACGAGCGATAAAACCTAATTACAAAAGAATATTAGAACTTAAGAAGTATAGCCTTATGCGTCTAGGAAAATTGAGAGAATGTTACTGGAGAGTGGATGCTGTTGAAATATGTAATTTCTTGTGTGAAGAAGAAAAGGAAAGAGAAAAATTTTTAATATTCATTTGCGTGCTGCGAAATGGCAGGAAACTTTTTTACTATGCAAACAATGTATCGCTGCAGTGTCCATTGGCACGTGACGGAATGTATTTTATTGGGAGATAAATGATAAGAAAAAAAATTGTTATATTTATTAAGATTTTATATATATATATATATAGAATGTAACTCCTGTTGGAATAATTATCAAGCAAAAACTTTTAGTTATTAATTAATGATTAATTCGTGGTATTATCACTTTGATTGATAATGAATCAATTAAGCTAAAGTCAAAGTTTTTTTTTTTTTTTTTTTAATGTATGCGGAGTGCGAACTTGAACTATTGAAGGATCGATGTGCGTGTACGAGATAATTTAGGGATATTTTTGAAGTCGTTAATTAAGCCTTATTGGATATCAAGGTAAATCGATTAAGAAGGTGTTAATGATTCTGGTAGCGATGATTCTATAAGCGTTAGATACCGATCGACAGCTATCAATATTTTCAATGTATTCGATAGATTTAAGTGGCAGCGATCCCTGCCTTCGATCGTCGCATATGATTATTAAAAATTTTTGTCAGATCCATAGATCGATATGTATCGCCGTATCGATCTGCGATATCGCGAATCGCGAGCGAGGTCGTTTTCCATCGAAATTTTTGAACGGTCAGATATTGAAAGGCGAACGGACAACGGGTCTTACGTTCACTTTGAAATTGGTTTTGTATACTTTCCATTTTAAGGTAATGGATAAGCGCTATTGGCTATTATTCGCTACTCCTAATGGACTCTTTGGTAATTGATTATTCTCTACTAATGGATAGGTAAAGCTCGTTCGTGTTTGCCGATTTGCTTGCCTTTAATCTTATGTCTTGTCAGCTTCCTAGTTACTGGCTTTACGTACAGTTTGTAAATTGGATAATACGCTTTTGTATTGGCTATTAGACGTATTGTATGAATTCTTAACGTGGGTCATACTTGACTTTAGGGACTGTACTTTACGTTTTTGGGTATCCAGCTGAGCGTATCGAATTAAATTTATATAATTGACATTGTCATATAAGTTACAGTCTTTACCTTGTTTTGGATATTAAATATGGCAAATGTATGGTGAAAATTTATTTAAATTTTCTTTGGATAAATATTACAATTAATAATATCTTTATCTCTTTGCAGGTCCTCGTCTTGTCGAGGGATGCTGCGATGGAGCTGTTCTTCAAGATCTATGAAGGATTCTCCTCGTAGTTGGACATCAGTGTACTCGGTCAGGTGCATAACAGGTGTATCCGATCAAGCTTTAATGATCTTATTGTACCGTATTGAATTATCGTTCAAGAAGGGTGCACGTCTCTAGGATACTTAATGATTTCAAGTTCAGGTCTTTCCTCTTGTCTGCCGACCTCGTTAGTGCTGGTATTACGTAATTGGACAGTTTCGAAGCCACCGTAGACTTTACTTTAACCGGCAAGTCAGCCGGTTGCATCATTGAAGATCATTGCACCTCCACAAGACGTCCTCGAACGGACAAGATCACGGAGCGTCCTCGA
Organism: Trachelus iudaicus; assembly: GCA_030142595.1. Classification (NCBI taxonomy): domain Eukaryota; kingdom Metazoa; phylum Arthropoda; class Insecta; order Hymenoptera; family Cephidae; genus Trachelus; species Trachelus iudaicus. Next base: position 551,245 of record JARQTH010000670.1, read on the forward strand.
AAGATCAGCATCCACTATTCGCTCAGTTCTGTAACGGGTGATGTTAAGTGTTTTGGACTAAATATATTTATTTTTTTATTTTATTTTTTATTTTTTTATAATTAATGTTCGAGATTGCCAAAGCTATTTATTTTTTGTTTTCTTTAACCAAACACCAAAATCCTAATCAGGATCCTTTATTGGCCACGTGGTGATCCTAGAAATCGGTGTTTCGTGTGGCTTTGCAATAATTAACTAGCCTGAAATGGTGTTTCTGGTATCCGTCTTTGTAATGTCCAAAGGATATTTTCTTGCGCTGTAAATGCGGAAACGTCGGACTCACTGTATTACACTGTATTACGGATAAGAGAAAACGTAAGAATTATCCACGTTCGCTGTACTAACTTATTGCAATTGTTTAATAAACCGTAGATAAGGAATATCGAAATCGATGCTCGCGACGATCGATCAGCTGGTTGAACCGATTTGTAATTCGATGTAAGATTCGAGTAATCGCAAATATTCGCTCTCGAAAATCGCTCGTCTAAAACGCACATCGATTTTGATCGCAGTAGGATCTGATCGGATATTTGTGATCGGACATTTTTTATGACGTTTGCTAGGAATTTTTAATATTTTTTTTTGAACTACCAATATTCTCGTGTTTCTGGTACACAATGCCTAATTGGCTTATCGGAGTGTTACTTGGCGAATTCTTGGGATTTTTCGCGGAAGGATATTCCAGTGTGTCGGGTTTCTTCTTCTTTTTTTTTTTTTTTCTTCATTAACAAGGCGTTCGAAAGGCGGTTCGATGTCGCGGGAACAATTTCAATTGGCTATCAATTAATTTTAATTGGGTGTCTATCGATGCTCGATTTTCTACACCGGAAGTGACGTACCGCTTGAAACTTGAAAATTGGCATATTTGAATTTTTTACTTGGATTCTTATCATTTTTTAGCTAGTTAACGGGACGAATTTTTAGACAGTTTTTTATTATGAATTTTTAGTCTGTTTATATTAATTTTTGATTTGTACTTTGAGGCAAATTTAACCAACATTATCCAGCTATTAAACACTGTATATCCATCTTGAATGACTGATAAGGTATAATTACGAATAGGATATCACGAAACACCCTGTATTTGCCGATTAGTATTCGCTACCGAATGCCAGCCGTTCGTTTACCTAATTTTCGAAAAATTCATTCGTATCCAAATTCAGTGAACGTATAAGTTCTAGGTATCAAGTTGTCAATCGATAGGAAAACAAATCTATATTTCACATTTGGAAACGATTTACAAAATGTAATAATTTTATATCAAACATTTATATTATTTAAAAATAATCCAGTTAACGTAACGACAATCTGCAACGTGTAAAGTACATCGATACATTTTTTTTTTTCAATGAATTTACATAAATCCTCATTGTCAAATCAAACATGATTTTCTTGATCGATCAAATTTGATTGTTATCGATACACCATGACGTGCAGTAAAACCGATTAATTCCAAACTCGGCTGGTGACGTAAATTTAGGCGTGTCTCCTTTCCTTCCGATCAGCTGTCAAAAAACACGTGTCACGTATTGACAATCCACAGGCCTCGAAACGTCACTGACAGCGGCAATTATCAAAATGTTCCGATTTCGTAATACCGCTTATTAACAGGCATCTTTCTTATTTCCGTTTGTTAATTTCAGTAATTCAACACAGAGCGGCCATATAAAGGTGGCTCTCACAATAGAACCATTCTCTTGTTACAATTGAATAATAGCAAGGTCGGCACTATTTTCATATTCGTTAACAATTAAAATCGCCCCTTTAGTTTTTGCCCTACTTTACCTGAGGTAATCAAAAATAATTACCATATTTGCGTAACAGTCTGAAGAAATTTTTTGTAATTTTGAAAAAAATTTCTTCAAACTGCCATACGGCATTGGCGAGAAATTTCAATTTTTACTCCCATATATGTATATCGCTCTGCCGCTACGTTCAAAAGAATTGAATGTCTTATGCAAATCCACTGCATAATTGCAGTCTTGGATCATTCAAGGCCGTGCATATCGATCGCATAGTGCATCCAGTTTATGATTCCATATGAGAAAGCGGATGTAACGCCGCGAATCAAGACGTTATAAATGAAGTTCGTGATAATTCGTAAAGAGCGTATCCATTGACGGCATTTGCCGTAGGTCAACAGGTCACTTTCGATAATTCACACTTTAGTCCCCATCAAAGAAATTATACGCATCGTTTACCTCGGCAGCTATAGGTACAATTTCCGATTGGTAAACTATACAATGTGTGCACCTCTTTTTTTCAATCATCATGATTTATTTGAAAGCGCTGCAGTTGTCGGTAAATCAATGTACATTCACTAGCCAGTTCTAGACTAGTTTCAATACGCGGATCTGAATCATTATAATTATCTTTGATTTTCAATATGGAAAATTACACAGTCTGTACTATTGTTTAATTGGAGTCTGGTTTCCTTATTTTGCGAATTCTAAAAAATTAGAAACTTTATGTGTCGCTAATTGGTGGTTCGCATTTGACAAATAATCACACTGGATAATTACTGTCGCGAGCGTAGGAGACGCCAGACTGAGCGAACTCACGGGCTGAGCAGCGATAGCTCAAACAGTCTGTACGGCATAACTCGCAATTTTGAGTTGGGAAATTGAGGCGATGTTAATTAAGATACACGTTAACAATTAATAATCGTTCTTTAAAATCGTTCTTTTGTGCACTCTGTAGCAATGCTCATAATCGCTACTGTGCGAATTTGAACAAGTGCAAAATTCAAAATGGAGTATCGCGTGCTCAATAAATATTCCCGACCAGTTAAACAGCCCGTGAACGATATGATGGATATACGCCCGAGTAAAAGCTTTGATAAATATATCTGGTATATCATATCAAATCTATACTATGCACAAATGTCTCGACTATAATGTATTATATTAACGTTATAGTATGTATATGCAAGTGCGTAAGTCTATTCGTATCCTTACTAGAGCGTGTAAGGCAAGTCCGATAGAGAAAGTCAATAGTCGCAACGCGTGCTCTTACTATAATAACGTAATGTAGGTGCAACAGGTATAGTATGAAAAAAAAGCCAATCAAATTTCGTAAAAGATAAAAATAAATTGTTCATTCTATCAGCCTGATCAGCCAATGAAATTTATTTGGTTATGCAATAAATATTCATTCACGGTCACTATACTCCATTCAAGCTTTTTAATCGCGATTTATTATACTCATGCTATTCGCGTAAACGTTATCGCTACATTAAAGCGCTATCGAGCAATCTAATGGCGAAGCTTTGGCTAATGAACTGTATCAGAATTCTAACATCTAACGGGTGGCTTGAGTATATCTGCGATGTATGCGTATCAATTCATCCTCACTTTTCACATTTCGCGAGCAGTGTAATGCTTCGCTTGGGATCTTATCTTTACGAGTATCTAGCGAGCTTCTTAGATCTTACCGATGTTCAATGATAATCATGATTAAAGGAGGATACGCTGCTTCGCGCTTTATACTCATTAATGATCTTTTCATCTTTTTATTCGAACACGTGTTTCTTAATGGAATGTATTACGGTACTTATTTGTAATTTTGATTGGGTATAATGATTGTGTGTTGAGGATCTGATAAGAGCAATTGCTGATAATTTTAGAGATTGATAAGAGATGCTCGGGGTGGGAGGGGCGATTGTGGGTAAATTACAGGTTTTTTGGTCTCATTATATTTTTTTGGAAAATAACGTAAGGGTTTTTCATGATTACTCGTAATTATCGTAACGCGTTACTAACTTTTTTTGTAATATTTTTCTGTAAATATTGTACATTTTTGAGTTTATAATTTTCAAGTGGACTATAGATTTTTTCGAGTTACGCTTCGTTAGGTCGGTCTTTCGATTTGTCATTGGGATTCGGTCGAATTCTCAGAGAAGACGAATGATCGGTCCGTTAATGGAGTGATATAACGAGCGAGATTTACGATCGTGCTTTAAGGCAGTTTTCAAAGGGACAGCGCCATTCTTGCTACGTTCCACGATAATTGGACGGAAGACTCGACACGGACGCGACGTGAATATAAAAAAAATGGCAATCCGGTGCATTGAACAGTTTTGGTTCGGATTACAATGCACATTACGGAATAGTTAGGTTAGGTTAGGTTAGGAAGGTTAGACTGTGAAAAAATATTTTTTTTTTTGTTAACGAAAAAAAGTTAAAATTCATTTCTAGGAAACTGCCGAGTATGGCTTTTTTTTAGGTTATTGGTAAATTTGCACTTTTATTATTTGAATCGAAAGTATCGATTATCATTACGAATTAGCGTAATCAGGTCTATTGAAATTTTTCGGTGAAATTACATAAAATCGTAGTAAAGCAATGCCGAGCGATTGGTACGATACTTGGTACCACAGTCCCAACACGCGTTAGTCGATACTTTTTATACCTGGTTCAATAGCCCAGCACGAATACTTTTAATCTTTCTCTATTGAACTTTCCATCCTCATGGGTTTTTCCAATTACTATTCTTCAATGACTTTACCATTGCTGTACAACGTTTCAAATTTTTTGTTCACCAGGGTCATTTGTAATGACATTAGTCTATCGCGTGGGAAGGGACGAAACGAGACGATTTCAGACTAGTCTGAAGTTGGCTGCACGACCCGTAGGCGAAGGCTGACATCCCCGGAAGTCAAAACGTATTTTATCCCTCATTACACGCTATATTTTTCATGTTAGCCGCATCGAAACTGGGAGATTTAATTTCCAGAGCCTTTTGAAACGAGAGGATTGCAGTAGACAAATGCGATTCTGACAGGGACGAAATGAAGTCAGCAACTAATTTAGTGGGCAGAAAGTGGACGTTTTCCGCCTGTTAAATCGCATCGGTCTGAAATTGGCTCGTTTCGATTGGCTAAACAGCCATTGAGACTCGCTGTTTCAATGCAGGTACTCAATACGAAAAAGTTAAAATTTACATGTCCCGCCCTATTATTTGCCTGTCAGCCTCCCCGGGACATAATTTCATCGAAAGTGACAGCTGTCAAATCTCACTGATAATAACAGCGTCAAATATTTTACTGTAAGGCGTCATTTTTGAAAATTGCAAAATTTATGACCCGAGCCAGTCTCGCATTGCATTTTTATGTCCGACTCTTCTCTGGCGCGTGTTTGCAATATTTTTTTTTGCCTTACACATATACAGTCCTGTTCAAAATTTCAATATTGGTATAAGAGTAACAACTTTTTTAATCACGATTTTCAATGGTGCAGCTTTTTTTTTTAATTTTCGCTACTCTCTATAGAGCGCCGATATATATATATATTTGCATTTGGTGCAGCAGCGAATGGCACGAAAGTGAAGGATCAAATGAACCAATAAGAGTATCAAAGTGAAAATTTTAATATTGCACAGTTTCCGCTACCTCATATATTACCTTATGCATTAAATACGTCCAACTTGAATCGGCGCGTGGTAAGCCGATTATATTTCGAACATTATGAAAATACTTGTTTAACGATAAATCGAACTCTTATTGATCGAGGCAATCAAAAGTCTATTTACTGATATCAAGGAAATTTTATTATTGAACCAAATATATGACGACATTAATATTTTCCCTATACGAAAGTGTCTCTTTTCCTTTTACGTCATTCAGTGAAATTATTCGATACCGTTCCTGACTGTAGTTGATACATATTCGAATGACGCAATTTCTTTGAAATTCCAGTATTTCCGTCGGTAACGAACTCGCAACGCGTGCCAATATTTTATCGCCAATTTTGACCGGCAGCTTTATGATTACTTGCAATTTACGAAATTCTATGCGAAACGCAGGTATTAAATGACAGCTGTCACGTGGTGGGTATTAAAAAAAAAAATTAATCTTTTTCTTACATAAAATAACGTTTCGATCAATACCAAAAAATTTCCAAACTGTCGAAACACTGAAAGCCATTTCGAAATCGCTCAACTTTTCGTTCCGTTTCGCCTAGTATGGACCGTATGGTACAATTGGTCCAATTAATAAACACCATTCGACCAATAGAAACTCGACTTCCTGTAGAAATCTAATTTCGAGAGATTAAAATTTCACCGTGGTCATCATTTTCTAATATCGTATATGCTAATTGATAAATTCTTTTTTGTATACCCACACTATATACATAGCCCAATCACGTTGAGATAACTACAGATAAATTATCTCAGTACGATATCAAGCATCCAACGCTACAAAAATCATTAGCTCCTAGTTCGATGACTTCCGGTTTCAAAAAAATTTTCTCAAATCATCCTCGTGAGTCCATCAGTGATGATTTTCAAAATCATCCCAATCAATTTTGATAAGATCTTATCTCAATTATAATTAAGATTACCCGATCACGATTAAAAATTAAATATCCCATATTTACGAACACCCAGATATATTGTACGAGATACTAACTTTTTTTATTGTACAAAAATTATAAACCGATCATGACCAATTACTTATCTATCCCGCAATTACGTTCAGTGGCTGAATGATTCATGTAAATCATCTTCAGGAAGGAGGAGAAACTTTCTAGAGAGAATGTGCCTAATGTAATTGGGTCCAAACCACAAGGCCCTAACGGATGAGCATAAGGCCCAATTCACTGTACGGTCTTTAGGAACACTTGATGATTCCGGACCGAGACTCGGAGAAAGGAAAATACGAACGTGACTAATTTAATCCATATATCCAAACGCAAAAGCAGGTACCTTAAAAGTTCAATAGAAAAATATACATATATAAATGCACATTACAGTCAGTACAAAGAAGCCGGAAATAAACATATAAAAAAGATAAGAAAATATAATATCAATAAAAGTAAAAGTATTTAATCATCTCTCTTATCTTCGAGATAAATATCCAGCAATACTTTCTACATGATTAGAAGGCGCCTACGTATGAAATATGCAAATCCAGCAATACGCAAATTTTACATCGACTATATCGACAGTCACTAACCTACCGTAAAGATCAATTGGATAACGTTATATATTAAGATTCAAATATATTCTATATACAGGTATTATATCGGTGCTCCATATAATCATTGAACCATGAAGTATTTCGACTGGCAACGAAAGTCTTACGGTAGTAATGTAACTTCGTTTATATTTTTCATGATGTTCATCGTCGAGTCATTCTATATTTTGGTCTCAGGTTGACCATGATAAGTTTCACTTACTTTCCCCAATGAGCACGTCATCGATGATTGATTATGGGATTATCCTTTGGCCTCTGTATACCTTCTGATAATGCTTACCGGTTCTTTCAGAGTGTTATACTGCACAGGGTATATGGTATAGGCATTCACTATAGTCATCGATACAGGATAATGTTTGGCTGTGTAACGAGGCATAACCGTAACAGCATTTCGCTAGGACCCATATAGTGAAAGTAATGATGATTTGTCTGTTACATCCAAAGAATAATGATTGCATGGCAAATTGTCTTTTAAAATGATTTTCGCGCGCAGTATACTTGTTACGTCAATAAAGAGTCATCGAATATATTGAAACGACAAGTCGCTTTCCTGATCGATTCTAGGAGTGGTTTCTCATTGTTGGTATACCTGTAATGATCGTAATGTACTTTGGTACTGACTTCCTTGTGGCGATGATTACTTTGCCGTTCCTCAAAAATTACTTTTGCCCGAAGTCATTGAACTCGGATTTTATCTCTTTCGAGATACGGTATAAAGTCATTTGAATCTTGACGAGGGGAAATCATTTGGGATCTTAGTGAGAATAAGGTTACGTATGCTCTTCTGTGTGCGTCGTTTAAACGAAGATCGATGATCTTGATTTTCTTGGTAAATCGTTTGGTCCATCTTGATATGTTAATGGGGTCGGTTACTGTGACGGGAATGATTGGAGATCGATCTTTGATCTTGTCGACGGGAATTTAATTAAGCCATTGAAATCTTCACGGTTTGGTTAATACAAGAGTTTTACTCGGTTTTACCTGGATTCGCTGATTTTTTATGTACGGAAGTTTATAATTGATGCGATTTCTGTTATTGCAAAAAATATTGCATTCACCGAATCATTGGATTTAACTTTTTTTTTGGCGATTCCTGTATGCTCGGTTTCACTGTTTTCACTGATGGGCGAAAGTGTTTGAATGATTGTGAACTTTCTTGTATTCGCAAAAAAATATGTATATCGTGCAAATAATATAACCGTCATGTACCGTGTCAATTTTGGATATTCAAGGGATTCAAATCTGACGTCATCAGTGATAAATTTTTATTATCATGCTATAACTTTATATGGCGACATTAATGATGTCGCTGATTACCAATTTGCGAAGTGGGTGGCCGCAAAAATGATCGTGTGTGGTTTGCAAATTTTTTAATTTTTTTTTCTGCAACATATAAATTACATGTTTATAAGAGCAATTTCGGTGAATGTTTAGGTTTATAGTATTTGCACTGTACTATATTGATTATATTCGCAACCAATGAATATTGTGATCGTAAGGTAAGTGGCCGGATCTAAAAATTGCGTAAGTAACGTAATTTACGGATCCTCGTAATTGCGAATTGTCCTAGTACGATATTGCACTGTCATCGAATTGACGTAATTTCGATATAGATTTTTTTTACAAGTGGATACATTAGCTAATGATCATGTAAGTAGTCATATGGATCACACATATATCATACATATATATATATATATATATACAATATATGTATATATAACAATTGCAAATACTAGGTTATGTGCGAAATATAATCACTTGATCATCACAAAGCATATATTTCGTCAGCTACCTGTCGATAGAGTTCAGGGCTACGTTTTCATGTAACGAATAAAAAAATGAATACGTTATTAGAAATCATTTTCGCACGCGATTATTATATAGTTTTAATATTGCCGTGGAAGTGCGAAAATATTATCAACTAATTTACCATATATTCGATCAAAGATATATCAACGTATAAGGACATTCTAAAGGAACTTGATCTATAAACTTTGTAAATTTAAATTAGACGCGGTTGTTATTCAATTAGAAAATAATTTTATATCCTTCCATATATTTTTTTATATACTTTGATTACTTCGAATTGCTTATTATACCCAGTGTATCCCAAGCACTCGCATATGATCTCCGTATGCATTAGTGGAGAGTTACGGTCAATTAAGTCACAGTATTATTTCTTGGTATAAATTTTTTTTTGCAAAATAAGGAAGCTAACGAGATAATATCGGCCGAGTTAACGAATTTACATCCAATTAGGCTCGCTGCGTTTGTTGATACGTAAAATTATTCGCGAATGGCGAATCGCGCATGATACGGGGAGATGAGTGCAAAATATATGCAAAAAAGAAGCGTAATACATCGCGCGTAAATCGAGGGATACATATCAAATGACACGTGTGACTTTTTCGCTGAACACACGAAATTTCCGGTAAGCTGTAACCCGATGAAATTAATCCATAGAAATGAATTAAAAAAAAAAAAATACAAGAAAAAAGAAAAAATTCGTTACGAAATGATCGATAAATAACAATAAAATTTGTCTGTTAAATTTTTCATTAAAAAAAGTCGTTCCACGTGCAAATTGTTCCCGGAAATTACCGAATAACTTTTTAAAGTCATTGTCTTAAGGCGAATTCAAAATTGGCTGACTACTTGCTGTGTGGTATAGCAAAATGCAAATCTCGGGACTCGCTGCACGATCCGTCGTATCATAATTCGAGCGGCTCGTAAATTATAAAGCATAGAAGGTGCACGACGCCAATGGCCGTTGGGCACTTTCAAAACTTGACGATAAATACTCGACGACGCAAAAACCTTCGTATTTTATATACGAAGTACGTACCCATATCCGACGCCATGTCTAATATCCATGTGCCAATGACGTAGCTGGCGTTAGAAAACGAGAAATCATAGAAGAAAATTAGAAATTTAATTATACTTATGTTGTGCGTTATAAGACATATAAATATTATAAAAATCGAACCTAAGCTCAAACATATTTTACTTGACTGTCAGAAAATATAATTGTAAGATTGGTTTAATTTTATTTTAAATTACTTTTTATACCTTAAATATATACGCATAGTCATGCTGGAAAATAATTCGCAATTTTATTTTTTCCGATTAGCCACTAAGGCTGACAGTTCGATTGTCATGACGCGTGCTATAGATAATGACCGTCCAAACGACAGGGTAATAAGTAACAGGTTGTTACATATTGCCAGGATGCTTGGTGTCCTTCGAGAATAACGTTCTCCTATATAGCAATTGTATATATATATATATATATATATATATATCGGAGCCACCTTAGTGCAGTTTTCATGGAAACGACTCGAGCACGCCCCACGAAACACGGCAATTCTGGGCTCCTTTCACCGCGTAACGACGTTAAACCGTGCTACACGGTATCGAGTAAGAAAGGCATTAGCACGAACGAAGTATAGCCATGGTGAATCGTACAGCATTGAATTCAATCGGATCCTATTGAAAGTTATTGCATATGTACTAGGATAGGGAGTACGGCAATGCTGAATAGTATAACGATTGAAATTGAAAGGAAAATAGCATTGAGAAATTCTAATCAATTCAAAATCTTGCTTTGAATCCGATGACTTGAGTATAGTATACCAGTTGTACGATTCAATCGAAATTTCGAATCGAATATAGGTAGTAGAGGATTATAAAGATTTTATTGAACAAATTAAAATATACTGTGGCAGGATGATCCTTTTTTATTGTTATATAATCGCTGCTCGTTATTTTTGTTTTTGAGTCGTATGAAAGGACAATGTTTATTATCATGCTAAATTCAATTATTCGCAAATTGCATAACAGCTGTAAAATAGTTAAAGGCACGGTACACTCAATTGAATACTGATATTCAAATGACGTCCAATTATTCAATTTAAATGTTGTAATGATTAATAATAGCACATCGCTGCGTCTTGATGATTTTCGTGGTACGTCTGACCTATTGATTCGCGTGCGATAATTTCGAGGGTCTTCGTTTTTTTTTGTTTTTCTTTTTTTTTTTACATCCTTCAGGCGGCATATATAATTGCCCGCGTGAAAGGGGCGATATTTTGAGTGAAAGAAAGCGTCTGTGAGCGAGATTGTCTTTTTTTTTTTACAAGTTAATCATTTCTATAGACGTCATGCTTGCGTTGTGTTTGTGAGATTATGCGGGTCCTAAAAAAAATCAAAAAGGCCATGTTATGCCACGGACCAATATTCTTTGTGTGTAAATGGGTGGTTGTAAATTTTAAATTGCTAGTATAATACTGTACTAGTTATTACTATATTATATATATATATATATATATATATATTTTGATCATAAATTGCTGGTTATATATATATATATATTTATTAATTTATGATTAAAAAATGGACCAGACACACGTCGTCCTGTTCTCAGCTGTGTAAATTTCTTTTAAGCCGATTCTTCAGATCCCTGCAATTTCTCAGTCTCGAAAGTTAGCTATTCGAGATGATTGAGTGATCTTGATATAAACTCGATCAGCCGACGCCCATTTTTTTCTAGATAACCGACCACGGTTTATACGATTCTTCACGTCGATGAAATTAAATGGAGACTTATCGAAAGTCATCGATACTCTCTATCGATAAAATAACAATGATTCCTATAGGTATAAATTACCGTGTTAGGTGATTAGAAGAAAAAATTTTTTTCTTTTAGCAAATCCATATACAAATTAGAGATTTAATATTTTTCTTGGTATTCCAATAATTCCCCTTGGGTAAATAGTGTTATGTGGTATCGATAAGTTAATGGAAATGTCAGTTCTTTACACGCTCTTTCGCGATTAGATACCCGGTAACTTATAATCGTACGATATAAAGGTAATGGGAGAAAATGCTTGGTGCTATTCGAGCGCGTTTACAAAACAAGGATAATGACACCTGTTGGAATTTTAAATCAAACTAATTTTACACTTGGTATATACCGGAGGCACTTGCAGAAATTGGAAGTGCGTTACATTCGCACTGTTCGCAGCAGTATAGCGATTGTTGGTTATAACGTTGTTTTACGTTACTCTAACGTTACCGGTCTATAGTTACATGTATTTGCAAAAAAGAAAATTTGCACATGGAATTTATATTACTATATATAACGTATCCTATAAACATACCGGATTCCGTTTAAGGAACAATAAAATGGAGTTTGTTCGGATTGAGAGTAACAATGGTGAGTGCGAAAAATTTCGCAACTTTCTAGTACTGACAGGTAGAGAGATGCACGAGTGTCTTGTATGATTTGTGGATTAAGGAATTTCTGAAAAATTTTAATGTAAAATAAAATCTTATGAAATTTGCCAATATCAGTTATCAATTTTAAATCACATATTCTGCATACGTCCTACGTTTTGTGTCCAGTTAACGTGCACTCGGTGTTTCGCGAAATCTCGTTAAATCCGCTTCTGAAGAAACTTGCAGTTCCTACGCAAATATGGAGCCGTCCCTCTCGCAGTCCATTCGTATTTTCGCAATAGCGCTTTATGACCAGTTCCTAGTGAATATCAATCAATCGTTAGACATTTCCCTTTCTAAGCTTTAGTATGTACTCGTTACGTCATGCGCGTAGACTTAGGCTAGTAATACTTAGTATTTAATAGTGTACGTGGGTGCTTGGGCGAGCCCCCTGTTTTATAGGTATTAAGATATAAAATCAATATACAGGACGTACCAAAGGTTGGGGGTCGTTTGCGGCGGCCTTGGTGACTTTCAATTGTATCGATTGAAATCGATAATGAATTTATTCATGTAGAATGTCGTAACATAAAATTAATTGTTGCTGGTACAAAAGTATCAGATACTTTTATTCTTGTTTTCTATAGGAACAAAAAATTTTATCTTCCTTATATCTTGCAAGAGACTGTACATGACTTGGGTTTTTCTTTTTTTTGACAAAATAGCTTATGCCTTACAAGTATCTCGTTTTTGTCTTTGTATGGCTGCACTGATTTATTGACTAATTCAATTTTTGACCTAATGAGTCTCCAGTAGCTGTTTATATTTAACAGTTGGTATCGATTCTGGTCACTGGTGCAATTACTCCAAATTCGAATGCGTGGACTCATACTGTGAATACCAATATTTTCATTCAGCCTGTACAACGTGCAAGGGTCCAATGCAATAAAATATATACTAGTTGAATAACATGGAAAAAAAGTAGCCTTATCTCGACGCAATGCTGATAATATATGTATCGATACATTAGTCAAGGTACTTGAGTTTGACTGTGAATAAATAATAAACGAGAAATATATCGATAAAATGAATTTTTAAAATCCAATATATCCCCAATAAAAATGTTTTCTCAACTTAATTAGCATTTATATCCGAAATTCTTGGGGTTCCGATATCCCTCTTTTCTTATCAGTATCACCCAGTAACATGTAGGATTTTACAAGCGCGGCTGTCTGGCTTGACACTTTTTGTTGGATCAATGCAATTTTTGCGATTTTAATGAATATAGATCGATAATCGACTAATCGATTTTTTTATTCATTGATTTCAATCTCCAATTGGTTCACCCTAACATACATACCTTAAGCTGGATTACACGTGAATCTGTTTTATAGAATTTTTGCTTCTGCCACCTCTGGTAGGGTTGCCAACATTGGTGGGAGGATTACGTCATCAAATTGTTATTATGATAACGCTTTGAATAACAGGCAATAGTTTCGTGACGCAATAACTTCGTTGACTAAACGAATCACAGCCGAACATTGTCACAGGCTAATTTGAGTTCAGGCACTCAGGACTAATAGTGTCGTGTCCGCGAGAGCTATCCTAGTCATTTATATCCTTGGGGTTGGCTAGAGTGTCATGAGAAAAAGGATTACGTAAAAAAATGTGTAGATCGGTTAACACTTTTAAAATCAGTGTAATTAACCCTAATTTTAATTAACCCTAATTTGAACGAATCACAGGCTAATTTGAGTTCAGAAACTCAGGACTAAATATCGTGTCCGCGAGAGCTATCCTAGTCATTTATATCCTTGGGGTTGGCTAGAGTGTCATGAGAAAAAGGGATTACGTAAAAAAATGTGCAGATCGGTTAACACCTTTAAAATCAGTGTAATTAACCCTAATTTTAGTGATTTCATTGTGTTTTGTGAATTTAATTGAAATTTGAGTTCTATCCTTTTGAGTAATCGCTCACTGACAAATTAATCGAGTCTGACTTTTGAACTTGGCAAAAAGTATGAATTTCCATATTTGGCAGCTTTCGGCTAATGATCGACGATAATTCACGTGTGACGTTAAATTTGCCCTATACTCACCTTAATAAAGCGTTAAACTGTCTGATCTTTATCCGTCTCAAGATCTGCCATGTTTCCTTGCTAATGCGTATATGCAATTTATCAAGACCATAACACGTGTATCGATCTCACATACGATTTATAATACGACTGATTTATCGATTATTTGTAACAGCCTTAATATAACCGATTAACGTATTTAGTAATTTCAGCTAATAAAAATTAATAAAAACTTTATCGTTATTATCAATAGTATCAAGCCTGAATAAATAAATGCATAACTGAATTCGTATCGACGTAAGGTTATTCATGTGAAAAAAGTATCAATCGGCTAACAAATTTTCTTTTACCAGTTTCCGGTGACGTCATCTTACCCAAGGTCACGACAAATCCCATTGACACTGGCAATCTTTATAAAAGCATCACCCACGACCTCCGCTATCACGTGAAACCAGATGACCCGTAAATTTCAATTTTATTCGTTTTTACCTAACACTCAAAAATCTCGTTGTTTTTCTAATTTTGGCAAAATTTTTTATCACGTTTCGAACCAAGCTACCAGCTCTTATCGATTCACGCCGATCATGCCAAACCTTTGTACAGTGTTGTCTAATTATAAATTAATACCTATAAAAGTATTTATATATCCACGTTTGTTAACCCTTTCGAAATTCTCAGCGGTAATTACTCCTTTTTATTTAGCAGCAGGTGGTCGCTGCATTTCCGATAAATAAATCACCAACTATACCGTCTCGGCAATGGCGCTGCTACATTTTCTAAGCAGCCAGCATGCATCAGCCTATAACGAGTTATGTCGGCTGCATTTTAATCGCATCAAGCGTGCCCAAGATAAAAACATCTGTGGGAACGCAATCGCGAGAATTCCAATCAGGTGTCCGATCTTGCGGCACGTCCGTCACCAACATAGAACAATTCCCTGATACCCTCGTAACAAGCACCGACAAGAAGGCAATGATAGAAAAAAAATCCCCAAAAAAAAGTAAAATAAAATAAAAGAATTTTTTGAAAATTTTTATTTCCCAAAAGGTATCATCGGTGCGCGACAGAAGGTAATAGGAGAAGAAGGAATGTATGAAATAATTTATAAATTCTTTTGTTATATAAATTACACAACAATTATAGTACAATACTTAATTTATATAATCGATTGTGTAATAATTCGTTAACGGTACTTGCTCGCGTTTCTTTTGTATCTTGTCAATCTTCAGGACCGCAGCTGGAATTGTTATTCTTTTTTTTTCTTTTCTTTCTTCATTGAAAAATTATCCACTATGTTTTTCCGAGGTTTCCGTTGCAATCGTTTACGGATCCAATATCGATCTTTGATACTTTAAATGGCTACTGAAGAGACTTGGCCACGCGTGGCCGCCTTTCAAGGAGTCTGGTTTATTGTCAGCGAAGGTATACGCGACTACGTACGTTTTCTTGCCATTCTCAGCAGCCTCTTGGCTCGCGAACGTAAACGTACCTGTTACACCCTCGCTTCCCATTAGACTCATGCTAATTCCCTAGCCTCGACTCGCTGCCAGGAACCTTCTGTAATACCCAGAGAAGCCGCCGTGCGAATTATCGTAACGTTGCGTTCGGTCTTATTCGCACATTAGTGTCGCGGCTAGTTTTATTTATGAGACTTTGCCGCGAGAAGCCGCGCGCGACTTTCGCCATTAATATTCGTGCCTCTGCGGGTGCAGCTTCGTACTTTAGAATTTCCAGCGTGTAGCGGGTGAAAAATTTTTACCGATAACAAAAATTCTACGAACAATGATTCTTCGAAGAAATCTTTATCGTAAACATTGGACTTTAGATTTAGCAAATTATTGACTCGTATCGCTTATCTTTGTGTCATTTACTTTTTTTTTTCTTTTTTTTTTCGAGAAACTTTGTTTTTTTTTTGTCTAGGGACTTTGTCACGATTCGTTGGCTATTAATCGATTTTCGTAATTCGACTTTTCATTTCCTTGGTGAAATTGTGCATTGGACCCGTTGCGGTTTCTATACTTGTATTTTCGTATGTAGCTCTTGGAGTAAACAAAAGATTTTTCTATAAATCTCAAATTCCCGGATCCAAAGTGAAGTTTTGGCGGGTTGTGGTGTTTCAAAAAAAAAATACCATAGACAACCTGACAGGTAGTCCCGACTCGCCGTTTAAGGCTGCTCCATATTTGCTACAAGTATCGTTGCTGTAGCGCCTTGAGGAATCGGTATGACGAAATCGCGACAAATCAACTCGATCCGGCGGCTTCTATTGTCTCCACAGGATTTATGTAATTTGACGATAGTTTATATCGGATGTCTAAATAATAAATGTAATACCCGATACAATGATTGAAATTAATCGGTGAGTATTTTAAAAGTTAATTTAATTAATGGATTATATGGCATACAATTATTATTTTATTACTGTTTTATTATATTTTATACGTCTCGATGATTTCTCATCAGCTAAAATTACATTGGATGATACATATTCCTCGTAGGCGTTGGATATCCTGGTAAATTGAACAAAAGACTAGCAACAGTATCGCCGGCTTATATATCAAAGTCATAAGTCAACCTTAATCCTATTCCTTAATGCCGCCTTATGCATCACGGATGCCTACGGGGTATAGTTCAGTCTTCGTGAAATTTGAACTCTTGACCTCACACGTCTGACCCTAAGACTGTACTGTATTACATAAAATCGATTATAACGTCCAGCAAGTGACTAAAGCTTATAAATGATATCCCAATATTGATTACTCATTAATATGTCAAATCAACCTTGCCCCAATTCTGAGGTCATGACCTGACCATGTAATGACTAACCATGAGGTAATAGTACAATACGCCCCAATGACTTTCATAGATACCATCATCGAAGAACGAAATTTCCTAATGGGTTTGACCATATCATTTCTCTATAATCTTAAACAGTTGCTATTGATATCTAATTCGAAATTAGTTCCACTATCAGGTGATACGGACAAGATTGGAATTTATATTAATTATTTTTGTTATAAATATATTAATCGTTATTAACAATCTATTATACTATTGTCATTTTATTTTCTTTATTCCTTTCGTTGTAAAACTGCGAATTCGTTTCTGGATGATTAATTTCATTTCTTTTGGTAAGATAATCATTGGAAAAAAAATATCTTACCGAATGCCAATCAATCAACTGTAGCAACCGTTCCAGCTGGTGTCGCGTAGTTCAGCAGACAATTATTTGCCTGCTGTACGTAAGCATTTTGATATATATTTTTTTTAAAGAGAATTCAAAATTGAATTGGATGAGAATAATTATTATTTATTACTACTTTATATTTACTATATTCTAATTTTCTTTTGTCAGGAAATACGTGTGCTGCAATATACAAGATAAGGCGTGGGTGTGTGACCGGTCTCGTATGTTGGTTCACTAACAATAAACCGACTAAGAAAAAGAGACGATTAACGAGCATTAATTATAGCTTGCCGATAGACCAAGCATAGGGTTCAGATGCAGGATGAAATTGCGTCAAGGAATTGCGTGACGTCACCGAGTCATTTTTATTTGGTCTTAATTGGCATATCGCGGAAGGAAAATATTGTAATTGTATACCTGATAGGTTTGTTAATTTTACAGGTGGAAAAGTAAATGACGTTTTCGAAAAATGGACTCGATGATGGATGCAGTTGGTAGTACTGATGGCAATGATGCTGCAGATACATGGACTCCCATAAATATATGGACACCATTTATGGCGAGTAGCAATGATTTTATTCGGTTCACGTATAAATACAGACAAACTTTGCACCTGGTAGTTCTACGAGTCACTTTCATTGTTTCTTTACAGTCTCGCTACTGTGGATGGTGCTTGCAAGTTGCAAGAAAAATGCATCTCAAGAAAAAGATAGGAGCTATCAATCAGGAGCAACGAACAGTCGTAAGGAATGCGAATAATTCTCAGTTAGTTGTCTGAGTAGTATATTTTAGCTTTTTACCTAAAATAGTATAAACTTTGTCCGCAGTATCCTGGTTAACGAATGTGAAATAACGTAATTGCGTGTAATCAGAATCATGCGCTTCCAGGATACCAGAGAGTTTATCATTCTTATCTTTAATGGTTCAACTCGGCATCCGTTGAATTAAATGGCTGGCACAAAAAATATCATTATTTTTATTTATCTTGTAATGACACAGTCGGTACGCGGACAGCAGATATAAATATTTTATAATTTAGCTAATGACGTATTAGGATTGTGATTATGTGAATTTACAGAGGTAATTATTATTATGAACGTAAATTGCAATCTTAGCTAGGGATCTTGACCGTGGTTTAAAATGTGAAACGTGAGTCTTGATACTTGCGCAATTCATTTATGCAAATCTGCAAGATTGCACAGTTCCCAGCATCCGTGATTCCCATTCACGAAAGCGCGAATAGGAAAGATGCATTACTGCGAGAATGTTTCCCTAGCGTTATTCAATGAATATGCATTTCTCTGTAGCGCACTGTGTGCTGTACGTGTATTTAATATTTTATGGTGAATTAAATATTTAATTCCTATGATAAATACCAGAATAAAAATAACGAGAGGCATATAATATATAAAATAATCTAGTATAGCAATATTTTTTTGATTCAATTCGAATATCAAATTTCATCTTTAATCAATCTACGGCTTTACCGTTCTGATTTTGCTCTTTTGTATTCTCCATGAATTTCTCAGTATCCAAAAAAGATCTAGGACATAATTTACACGCACAATGATATATGAACAAGGTCGTAACGTTAATGGGACACAGTCAAGTTTACCCAAGATGTATTACCGATCTTGTGTAACCCGATAACCAGCAGCATAGAGCGGCTCTTAGACATACGTAGAAACGTAACTAGACTACGTGCACATATGCAAGTCTCAATCATAGTCAGTATAAGGAATCGTTGTTTACCTAGTGTTACCTCACAAGTACCGTTTCACGTCCAGAAATGCCACTTTCATTCTCGACAATAGGAACGCGAGACTCTCGGGTAATCTTCGCGCGACCGCGGTGTCCCAATTCACAGTACTTAATTAGCAATTAAAATCCTTGAATTAGATAGAGCGTATGTCTTCCCGAGAGAGTACCGTCTGCAATGACTCAATTTTTTGTATTTGGCTTCAATTAAGAAATCGCAAACAGGAAATCATATTGTACAGTAGGAAGTGCAATGATAGCATGCGCAATTTTTTTTAGTGTATAAAACCGATTGGAAATTTTTTAATAAAAAATCACTGCATATAGCATTCCTTATTCTATGACCTATGAGAGGTCAACCAATAGGGATCTATCGATAAAACGATGCTCCGAACCAATGATCGTTATCGCATCGATCACAGCCAATCGAGCGTAACGGCGAGTCACCTATAATCGGTCGTTTAATCGTGCCGATTGCAGAATCCATCTTAAGGGAATTGGAAATGGAAACGTCTAATTTCGCGAGGACAAGATCGTGCCCCGGGTTGATATCGTTATAACGACCGATCGGTATAACAACGTTAAACAGTACGATCGATAATTCCCCAATCATCAAGAAATTTCGCCTTAATGTATTGTATCCTGGATTTTTTTGGCTAAAAAATTCGCAAAAAATTTCTTTACTCCCTAGAACAATACTTTTAGGTAAACACGCGCTACCATGGCTCCCGTAGGAGTTATCCAATTCGTACAATGCATAACGAGCCTCGGGTACTTAATTAACGGAGAAAGTTCTCAGACTTCGCCATAATTAAACAGACGTTTAATCGCGTCTGCGAATTTCTAAATGAACTGCTGTTATTAGGAGAGGCAATAAATTGTAGAATTAAAGCAAGAATAATGTGAAGCGTTCATAGAAATTATATTGGAATCAAAGAGTTCTCATTACCGTATAAAAAGGACGTCCCGTGGACGTTTGCGTTATGTGGCATTTATTTAGTATTTAAAACAGTAAGGTATTCATTTGTATTTATGATGCAATGCAATTTTTTGATCTCTCGATTACGCATTGTTCGATCCATGTGTGCGATAACGAATCTCTCCTCGTTTTGGCAGATCGATTGAGTAATCTCAATATTTATTCGTTTTTTTTCACTTTTTTTTTTACATTCAAAATTCCACTGGTCCATTGGTACCGTACTGTGCGTCACGTTTCCAATATTCTGTTTACTCTCTTTAGTATCGAATAACGGCTGGTTTCGTCACGCGTTCGCAATGCTAGATCAATTTCAACATCGCTCTGCGCACGATCGATTAAACTTGCCAATATATATTTTTTGATTCTATCGTTTCTTACGTAGTTAGGCTATTGAAGGTTTCCGAGACACGTTCCGTAAGCACGCGTTATAACGTACGGAATACGACGACTTAACGGCGTTGGATTCTGGGTAAAAATATTCTTATGGTATAACGCAGACGGGCGTCCGGTCAAAAAAGTGACATAAAAGAATTCCTGTTTATAACAGTAGATCGTAAGAAATCTACGACTTTTGTCAAAGAATATTTCGCAAAGGGGATAGAAAGTTTCGCATTGAATAATCCGATCTGCGATTCCCACGAGGACACGTTTGAATCGGACTGCGATTTCGTTTGAGGATTATCTTTTTTTTTAGCCGTTTATCGCAAAAGTCCTGAATCTTCTGTATCCATCAAGATGGTCTTAATTATTTTTATTTTCTTCCCACACGTTTCTTGTTCGTATAATTTCTCTTGTGCTATTTTTATGACGCAAATCGATTAAGAGTTTAAATAAATAAGATATTTTGAGAGCGCAGCTGATATTCCGAATGTCAAATAATTCTAAGCCTGATAACGGTACATTTAATATCTCGCAATTATACTTTCTACTTGATGGATGCTGCTCTTCCCGATGGCTTCTAACAACGAGCACTGACCTCATTCGCTACACGGACGGTCATCGAAACCGTTCAAAATTCAAGCGATTAAATCATTAGATGATTCCCAGTAAGGTACTTTGTGGGCAAAGGATATTATCGAGTCCATTCGTTTCAAAGTGCTACGTTTCATTGACTGATCCTTTTACTACGCGATACAGACGAATCATACAACTTTTCTTTTCCCAAACTGCACCATTTTTTACATACAATTTTATAAATCCAATTTTTCCCTACGTGATATCTTGGAGAAAGAGCAAGGCTTAATTGACGTGTAAGATTCTTTAATTGGGCACTTTTTTCATAAATATTTTTCTAATATATCAATGGTCCATAGTTACATTCAGCGCATACAATTCGTATTTTTCTTATATTTGACATTTCAATAACACAGTTGACAATACCTATATTTATATTTTTATATTTTTTTACTATATTACAATATAATTTAACATACGTCATAAATATATACCAGTCGTTAGATACGGTTTCTAATTTTTCCATTGAACTCGAATGTGATCTTACATTCATTACGATTTCATATACTGTAATTACGTAGCGTATGTAAAAATTCTAAATAACTTGATGCGTTTGAAAAATATCTTTGTCACACATCCACCGTGATAATTTCGCATGCGTTCAAGTCTTATTCGTAAAAAACTTTTTCGTTTATCACATTGGTACTTGCCGTTACCACCTGAGTGCGGCAGACTAAGTAACGCTTAAATAATTAAATAATTTTAATCAAAATTATAACCCGTCGTTGCCTCGATACTTATCGATAGCCGTGTTAATTATTAATTTTTTCTCTAAAAAATATTTCAATGATCTTTCTGTCAACGCGGAAGCGTTGAAACGATCAAACAGTTTAAAAGACAAGGAAATTTCAGTTTAATTATTTTTCCTTTTTTATTGTTAACAATAAAATTAAATCGCACCGCCGTGTCGCGTCTATCCTTTGCACAGATCCCTGTGAATTTTACGTAACTTGTCCCACAGTCGCGCTTGGGATACAATGATAATGTAGAATACCGTTGAGAAATTCAACACGACATATATTCGCTTTATACTTGTACAATTTGCCAAGAGTAATCGAAAATCCTCACTAACATTTGCCTGCACGATCTTGCCAACTGGTACCAACCGATTCAACCGTAAGACAACTGTCAAATCGAATCTGGCATATTTTAGTTAAACAACTTCCTGTGCCAGTAGAGTGGTACCGACCGACGTCAGGCAGTAAACCGGAATTTATAGTCAGACAAGAGAAATTAAGTAGATCTTTATCGGTGAAAGAAAATTTTCTTTTAGACTTTGATTGCAGCTGTCAACGACTAATGCATTCCAATATATATATATATATATACACACACACATAACTATACCCGATTAAGCACGTGTGCGCATGTGCATTTTTCAAAGTGCACTTTATACAGGAAGTGCGGCAGGTTCTGCCATTAGACAGTTTACACTGCACTTCATAGTCAACGCATTTGTCGTTTCAGTTGAAAATAATAATACTAGGATAAATAAATACAACTAATAAACAATAATATCCATATTTGTAATATTTAACTACAGTTCACATACTGATTGTATATTTGTATATAATATATGTATGTATATAGTAATATTTATATAATTAAAAATAGACCGTAGGTCCATAAGACAAAAAGCTGACAATTATTAGAGTTAATTAAAAAATTATTATATATTACAATTAATCATAAGAATACTGTTACGTAAATACGATGTAGAATTTTTAGATCCCAGGTAATAAAATTGAATCGCTCATATTGCGTAGGTCGGGACAAGCCGATTAGTCGTCGCGATAGCCAACCTGAGTTACCTATCGAAAGTTTAGTGAGTTGTTTGAAATTACGCAAATGGCATGCTCTAGATTTTGATCCGCGTCCATTTTCGGTTCGCGCCAGCCTCTCTTCACGTGTAGCAAGTACACAGAGATACGAGAAACCAGCTGGACAATCTCTCAATAGCATTCGCGAAATGCAATTCCCTTGTATATGAATTTCTTAAAATCGCCTAGCACGTCGCCCCAAGTCCAACGATGGAAAGCGTCGCTCTCGTGCGAACGCAGCTTCGTCCCCTGTTTACATTTAAATCCCATTCTAATTCCTCGGCTGAGTTTCCAACGGCAGTTTTCGCAAGTGCGGCGCACCGATCGCGACTAATTCGTTCCGTGGGAAATGACGGCTAATGACTCTTTAGAATCCATGGAAATTCCCAATTTGGTCATACACTTCTCATAACCCAATTAACAACGGTATGTCGGTTATTACGATTAAGAGGATGTATATGTATAGACATGTATAGATATACTTTTTCTCCATACGAATATGACGGTGTAAAAGGATCTTCGAACGGAAATGTCAGTCACTTTTGTTTCTGTATCACGTTTTGTATTCTGACGTCAGCGATGACGTCGCACAAATATATATGTATTATATGTAATATTTAGTTGTAAGGATAGCATAGGACAACACCTCCGTTAAGGCTTAACGAGTTCTCGCACCTAGGCGTTAAAAACTTGATTAATCTTCGCAAACTCGATTGCTTTAGATTATGGTACGTTACGTGCAATCCGGTCGTTGCCATTAAGTTGGCGGCACTGGCATTTGCTTCACTAACGGAAAGACCTCTAGTCGTTTGCTATGTATGGAAATCATGACAATCCAGGATTGGCATTTCAGGACGAGTTCAGGCGCGGAAGAGTTTCCTGCAGATGCCTGATGCATTTTTGGTGAATTACAAGGAAAAAGTAATTTTTTCACATAGCTCATACCGTTATCGTCGTAGAACAATAATCGATATATGGAAATTTACGGGTTTTTAAGTAAACGAATATAATTATTGTTCGATGCACGAAATTTCTTTTTTATTTCATGTGGAAAGAAAATGTTCCTTTGGTGCATCTTTCAGCTTGATGCATGTATGCAGTTTTAATTAAGTACCTCTTGTTAATGCACAGTTAACTGGCTTAATGGTAATAGTATGCAATTACGAGAGGCAGAGTTGCGAATAATTTGTTCGTGAGAACGGGAGTTGATAAGGAATACATATGGCGACGATTTTATATGTGCTCAGATGTACGTGGAGTTGCCGTATCAAGGCGCAATTGGGATATTGAATTTTAGAACTTTTATTTAGCTTATAATTATCCTTGGTTTTTTTTTCTCGATTTTTCCTGTCTTCAGGAAGAAGTTGATTTACTGAATTTTCCCATTCACGTGCAAAAAATAATGTCGATCATCTTTTAGATGATTGTAGGTAAATTTAGGTCTTTTTGAAATCGGTAAGTTTTAATGTAGTATTTTTGCACTTTTCTTTGGGCCATTTATTATTGTGTCCGTTTTCAGGTTGCCATTTTTTTAATCGTCACCGCCCGTCATGACTTCCATGAATTCTGAAAATTATACGTGGTTGGGTTTTATTATTGTTTTTAGGTAATATTTTTGTTGAGCATTCTGCATTATTATTTAAATTATATTATTATTTACCGTCAAAGTCAAGAGTACCCGAACCGTCAGCATCAATTTCTTCGATCATCAAGTCCAACTCTTCCGGCGACAGTTTGTCGTCGAGTTCGTGCAAAATGTCGCGAAATACGTCAGTAGTTATGTAGCCGTTTCCCTCTTTGTCGTAAAGACGAAATGCTTCTCTTAATTCTTGTTGCATCGCTTCCGTATCTTCTTCGACCAAAAATCTTGCTGCCAGCGTACAAAATTCTTCGAATTCAAGCTCGCCGGAGCCTGTGAAGAGGAAGTTTATTTTTTGGAAAATTTTTTTTCATCAATTCAAAATTTCATACCATCCTCATCGACCTCGGAAATAATTTCTTGAAGAGTGGATTCACTGAGTTCGTGGCCAAGCATAGTTAAAATGGTGCCAACCATGTCAGTGCCGATGCAACCCTTTTTGCCTTGGTCGAAAGCATCGAAAGCTTTTTTGAGCACTAAATATTAAAAACGAAAAATTCATTAGTGCTTCAGAAGTAAAGGAAAACAAAGTTAAAATTCAAAAATTTATAAAATATTAACTCACGCACGATCTGATCCTTGGTAAGGTCATCCTAGAATTACGAGAAATTAAAAAAATTTTCTTTTCATAATATTCACTTTTATTTCATTGTTATATTTCATTGGTATATCGCGATTTTTTGACACTCACCATTTTTTGGAATTATTTTTTTTTTTTCAACCAACGATACTATTGTTCTTGTAACACGACAAAACTCGGTTGAGCTTTCGACCAGCACTGCTCGCAGATTTGAGCTTTAAGCGTTAAAGACTATTCGCCTGGCACGCGAATTAATAGGTAAAATGCGAATCTAGCGGTTTTCAAAGTTCCCCTACCTTAAAATCCCTAACTCGTTTCCAACATCGTGATCATAAAGCGCCGAGACGTCTAAAAGAATTCTTAAAGCTCGACTTTAAAATAGCGTAACGAGCGAATGAGAATTGGCCGTTGAAAAGCAGGCATCTCGGATTGCCGCGAGCCTTGGCATAATTATTAGGATCGTTTGAAAAGATTGATTAGATTTATTTTTCATTCTCTTTATCCTCATTTCTAAAAGAACGTTCCTTTGAGTCATTACAATAATTAAAAATAAGATCATTGCCCTCCGATGACTCTGAACACGGTAATTGATAAGGATAAAAATAACAAGATAGCTTTTTACAATATATTCATAAATATTATTAACAAATAACAAACTCTTATGCGCGATGAATATATTAATTATACACATGAATATGACTCACATGTAATTGCATAACAATGATTAACCAATCGTTCTTACTAATTATGAATAAAATGTTTCATCTACGTTTTTACATAATGCGAATCTCATTACGCTTTTTGTACTCAACAATGCTTCACTGGGAAACAATGCAAATACAACAATGATTATCATCGAAAATATATGGCATTTAATCAGTCTCTCACGATTTCTAATATTACATGTTTTAAGTAATAATAAAATTATTTCTCATGGCGTTCCTTCCTTTTGGGGAATTAATTTTCTTATCGTATTGACTTCCGTCATCGAAGTTCCATATGAGGATGACGATCACTCTCCCGTCATGACGGCCATGAATTCTATTGAAAAGAAATATAACGTCATTCCAATTAACGAATGATCGCCACTGATTACACAACAGCCAATTATTTAATTGGCTCTCAGGCGAACAATTAACGATGAAATTTTAATAAATCATTAATTAAATTTTACCTTCAAAGTCCAAAGTTCCCGAACCGTCAGCGTCAATTTCTTCGATCATCATGTCCAATTCTTCTGGTGGAATTTGATCATCGAGCTCGTGAAGAATATCACGAAATACGTCAGTCGTGATATAACCGTTTCCTTCCTTATCATAAAGTCTAAAAGCTTCTCGAAGCTCCTGTTCCATAGCCTCTGTATCTTCCTCGACCAAAAATCTCGAAGCCAAGATACAAAATTCCTCGAATTCCAATTCTCCAGATCCTGAGAAAAGAATTGGGTACAATTTCTTTTTTTAATTTATCGATTCAAAATTCCTTCTAATAATTTTTTTTTAATGATTCTTACCATCTTCGTCTATTTCCGAAATAATCTCTTTCAGTGTATCTTCACTGAGCTCGTGTCCAAGCATACCAAGAATAGTACCGATCATCTCAGTACCTATGCACCCTTTTTTCTCATGATCAAACGCATCGAAGGCTCCTTTCAATTCTGTACAATTTTTACAATTAATTGACATTATAAAATTGCATAACTATAATCAAAGATACTCACGAGCAACTTGTTCCTTATCGAGACCATCCTAAGAATAGGAGAAAAAAATATGAAAAATGAAAAAAGATTCATTATACTTTAAAGGATAAAAAAATTATTATCTAACAATTTATCAATTTACCATGGCGATGAAAAATCAATTAGTCGATCCAAACGTATCGTTAATCCGTTAACGAATGACTAATCGATCGATGCAACAGTCTAATTTAAAGAAATGATGGAACATCCTATGTTCTAGTAGATTAGAACGATAAACGAGGCTAATCTATACCAAATAAAAGAAGATTTATCGATCGCACGTTACCCAATCGTTATATCGATCATTGGACGATTCTAGAATCGCCGATAGATATTATCGATCACCAATTACAAATTTGACCAACAGCCAATAACCGATCGGTCTTAACCCGTCGAAGGTAAAATTACTGCAGTTTACAATGCACTCGTAATTACGTCACCAATTCATCAGCCACGTAGGTATTCGAAAATCCTAAAACAATCGTTCTGACCCATATTCAAATTTCGTAATGATCCACAGTCACAGTAATGAAGATCAAGAAAGCATCAAAGGTCCCACTCGAACATGTTGTTCGAGTTGTCAACATCCACGTGTTGAATGTTCCCGCAAGTCAAACGTCATTTTTGACAGGAACAACAAGCTCCACGTGCATTTTACTAATGATCTTTCATACGCGTTAAAGTCGTACTTGGATTTTCCCTGAATATGTTCAGAGTCCCATTGGCAATGGCACAACCGTAAACCTTGGCTACCAGCCGAAATCCGTACAGTCAGGCCTAAGATGGCTCTACCCAATGGACCAAAGTGTTTTATTATTAGACAGCTCAATGTATAATTACAGAGCCCGGTAGCAGCCATTATATATAGATTGTATCTATTGTCTATTAAAATATGCTATACTATACTCCATTGCTATAGAAATACAAACTATAGTTTATGTATACTGAAATAATTTATGTATTAGAAATCTATACTGTACAGTGTTTCCGGTTATTATTATAATAGCATATACTTTAGCATATGAATATACCATAGTACGTGGTAAATGGCAATAAAATCAATAAATGATTGATCAATCATTTGTTATAAAATTTTCAAATTACTACTCGTATAATGATATATGACTTATATTTTTTTACACTTTTTTTCTTTTCGACTGACATTTTTTTGACTTCAAACGGACCGACTTAAACGTGCGAATGATGGTTGTAAAAGTTCACTGCTGATTTCGCTATTAAATTATTTAAGAGGCGGGTATCGCTTTAGGTGATAACGTCTTGTTATCGTCTTGGGGCTTTGGCAAAAGTTTTTGAAGAAATTGGCTGCTTCTTTCTTTTTTTACGTCTTCGCGCAAATCACTCCTCCCGATGTAGCGGCGTGTTACGATTCTTGAAAAATGAATTTACTTTTTTCATTATTCTTTTTTTTTTCATGCCACCCGAACTAGCCTCGTGTAATTTTGACTCGTTGCAGTAATTTAAGGGACGACTTGATATATTAATATCGAAGGAATTTTATAAAGGGATATTTTTTATAAATAAAACGAATAGGTATAACGAAAATTATTATTATTTTTAATTATACCTCTCATGCTTATTGTCACTCGTAATAAAAATACATAGAAAAAATTTGACCGGTCTGCGATGCAGTTTGAGAAAATTTTGTATCTCTTGATAACAGGTATTAAACAAAAAAATAATTTAATCGTTCAAGAGACGCGAATTTCGTATCATTCGAAAATAATTTTAATAAATTGCAAATGATTTTTTGAATTTGACTTAATTTTAGTTGCTTCTTCGTTAACCCGTCATGACTTCCATGAATTCTGTAAAAATGAAAAAATGATAAGGATTTATGTATTTAAAAAAATTTTGTTTTTATATATATGCATTCACCTTCGAAGTCCAAAGTACCCGAACCATCGGCATCAATTTCCTCAATCATCATGTCCAATTCCTCTGGCGACAGTTTGTCGTCAAGTTCGTGAAGAATGTCACGAAATACATCTGTAGTTATGTAACCGTTGCCTTCCTTATCATAGAGACGAAAAGCTTCGCGCAATTCTTGTTCCATGGCTTCGGTATCTTGATCTTCTTCTAGGAATCGTGACGCGAGCATGCAAAACTCTTCGA
This sequence comes from Trachelus iudaicus, assembly GCA_030142595.1. Classification (NCBI taxonomy): domain Eukaryota; kingdom Metazoa; phylum Arthropoda; class Insecta; order Hymenoptera; family Cephidae; genus Trachelus; species Trachelus iudaicus. The sequence continues at coordinate 580,403 of JARQTH010000670.1, forward strand.
ATCTCAGCTCGCCAGTGCCTGAGAAGTATGATTAATTTGTAGAGTAAGTTATAAAAATAATAATGACACATAAGATAACAATAAGCATGTGAAATATTAATTTTTGATAAAAAAAATGTATCACCTGCAGTATCGACTTCTGCTATAATTTCAGTCAACGTATCTTCCATAAGCTCGTGTCCCAGCATCCCTAAGATCGTACCAATCATATCCGTGCTGATACAACCCTTTTTCTCGTGATCAAAGGCGTCGAAAGCCATTTTGAGATCTGTGAAAAATAGTGGATCATAAAATAATTTTTGAAATTAAATAAAAAATGTCTGATTAAAAAATCTGTTATCACTCACGAGCAATTTGTTCCTTGCTTAGATCCTCCTGTAATATCGATAATTAACGCACTTTGATTAATTAAGTCACGCGTAATATTTTTGTATCTTTTTATTAATTAAATTTCATTTACCATCGTTGCGTAAATTAATTACGATGACAACTTTCCACTAAACGATCTCCGACGAATCAAATGATCAGACGACGACGAGTTCTTCTCTGATACGGCGACTGAGCAACGTTAGCCGTTACGTTTAAAAAGGCCGATTCTTTCTAATAGATTTCGGAGCCGTCAAAAACGTCACCCAGCATCCGATGGACCAATTAGTCATTGGATCAATGTATGCAATCTGACATTCCTCGAGGTGACAATAGATCATCGCCAAAGATCTGTCATCGGGGATACGCTATAAAAAGATTTTTAATCGATTGCCACGTTCGATCCTTCGTTATCAGTAGAATCAAATAGATATCAATGTATGAATCGATACTAATAATGACATTGATTACCCAATAATTAAAGTTTAATGATTTCCCTGATAAATGGAAAAAAAATAAATAAAAAATTCCTTAATAATTGCACATTTTTTATTTGCCAAAGTCAAAAATATTTTAAAAAATTATTGGCATCGATTTCAAAAGAGTTCAAAGCTATCATTATCCGATTACTCTGTTGCTATTCTTGGCAATCATCGACTTTTCGATCGAAATCAATTGCATCGATTGTTCTATGTTAAAAAAATAAATTACCACCACAAGAACGTCCAGTTGTTTAATCCTCACGTTGGTACCTTTTATAGAATTATAGTCGATTGCCAAAAGTTCCCAAAACTCTCTGATGCTCGTCTGGCAACAGTCTGCAGCCTTGATGGACATAAAGCGAATCTCTTAGCCAATCAGATAAGGCATTGATGTACTCGGCAAAAGTTGCTGCTCAGCAGATATAAATAGCTGCTACTGTACTTTCATCTAATTACAACGGTACGAATCGCTCGCGAGTACCGTCAGCCGAAAAATTATCGCGAAAACTTTTTCCCCGATGAACATCGAACATTTTTTATTCCCTCTTACACCTTGCGAAACGATCTCACGTATTTTTCTGCAAGTGCAAAACTATCGCGTGCATTCATTAATTAACGCGGAACGAACTCTAGGTGGTATTGTTCTTTTAACAGCCATCATAAAATCTTTACGAGTTTATATAAAGGGGAGTTCACAATAAAGAAAAAAAAAAAGCATTCACACAATCCATCGAATACATACATTGTTTAATTTTCCAAAGAAAAAAGAGGAAATTCAAAATTCTCATTACTCTAATATCACAGCATCATTTCCGTTTTGGTATAATTTATCAAAATTAAAATTGCTTAACACATCTGATGATCGTTGTGAGATCAGTGAATAATTCAATGATTTTTTTTTATTTATCATCATTCAAATTTTCCCGATTCCATTCTTCGCCTCTGGCCGAGTCCACATTCAGCGACAATGACGGTATCGGGCGGTGCTTCGGATGAGGCGGAAGTGGTGGTGGCACCTCGACTTCCTTGAAGCTCAATTTATTCTTGATCCTTCCGATCCTCCAGGTCATCAATTGCCCCACGGTAGGCTCAATACCGGAAACGTAGCTATTACCACTGCTGTGAGAACTGACACCGGAAGTATTGGAATCCTTTCTTATCAAAGGTCTCTGTTGTCCGATGGGGGTGATATACCCGGTGGTACGAAATGTTTCGGAATCGTTCGAAACGTTCAAAGCCTTGCTAGGCCTGCGCGAACTGATCTGTACCCCTTCCGGAAGTACGATTGCGTCGGCTGTTCTGTGTCTGACCACCATAACGCGTTTGCTGCCGCGCAACAGGGCTGGATTGTTCCTGATAACGAAGAAAGACAAGAGCGCACCTAAGATGCAAAAAGATATCGCGAGCACGGATAACAGAAGGATCGCCGTGACTTTGTCACGATTCCTGAGCCAGACTCTTGATTCGTAAGTGGGTTTTGTCGTTAGAGGTAAACAATTGAATGGCGACGGATTTTTTTCGTCTTTTACCAAAAGACATATCACGTAAGAGCTTCCTGGCTGAAGATTCGACAGGACGTAGGAGCTTTTAACGTTTTTGACACATTTCACAAATTCCATAAGCTGCTCGTTCGTATACGTCGTTTCGCTGTTGTACCAGACCAGTGTGAACGTTGCGCCGGTTGACGTCAAATTTATTAACGCTGTGCAGTCGTCCATTTCTTTGATCGAAAATTCTGGATATCTCGATTTAAATTCGTAATCCACGGATACTCGCGAATTCTTTGGCCAGTCGGATAAATCTTGGCAAATCAATCTCACCGTATTCGGATCTCTGATTATTTCGGTTGTTGGGTTTGCCGTTGTCACGTTTGCCGGAAGTTGAGAAATCGTTGTGTTATTTTGCGAAAATTTCGTTGACGAATCTTTGGTAGTTTCCGGTGTGACTATTGGAACTTGACTCGTTGAGATTTCGCAAAATGTCGCGTCTACGAATGACTTGTCAGTGTTATATAAGGGCGTCTGACAGTTTGGAATTGCGTGGAAAATATTTGGATGATCCTTAATCAAATTTTTAATCCATTCAAGCTCGCAGTCGCAATTCCAAGGATTGTCGTGGATCGTTAATTTGAATTGTTTATTGTAGTTTAGTACGTTGTTTAAAAGCGCTTTGGGCAGCGTTGTGATCCTGTTGTTGTTCAGATTTATCTGACGTATCGATTTCGCAAATGGGATGAATGAGCTTTCATCGATTTTATTGATCTCTGATCGATCCATGTATAACGATTTTACGTTCGGTGTACCCTGAAATGTGACTGATGGTATTTTGCGAATTGAATTGTCCCGTATTGACAATATTTGCAATTTTGGCAGATACGTCTTTCCTGTCAGATTGTATAAGACGTTCACGTCGTATATCGATTGATCCAGCTGGAGACTCTGCAAAGTGTTTCCAATGTTTTTCAGTAAATTCGGATCGACTTGAACTATACGATTTTCGCGAATCGATAACGACTGCAGATTAGAGAAATTGCGGAAAATCAATTTTCTAAATGACTCGATATTATTTTTCGTGATTGACAAACTAGTTAAGTCGTTGAATATATTTTTCGAAAATGCGTTCTCATGGATTTCGATCAATCGACAATTTTCGAAAGTCAATTCACTCAGTTTCACGTCAGTCTTTAACCAGGATTCGCGTAATTTATTTTCCGGAAATGTGCTGTTGACAAATTTCAATCCCAGCAACGCGTTGAATTTCGCACATAATTTCTGCAAACGAAAATATAAATTGTAAAAAAAATGACTTATCGTAACGTTAATCGGTGCATTAAAAATTTCGATCTTACAAATACATCGATTACCCTAAAAAAAAGTAGTGTATTAAAAATCTAACAAAAATCAAATTATATAGAAATAAAGAAAATTCATTACTTTGTAAACCGCATCGATAAAATTCCCTGCAATTGTTCCAGCATCCATATCACCCGGTACAGAATTACAAGTAACGGTACCGCAATTCTCGATGGAGCAATGACTCTTCGACCCGACCAATAAATTCGCACTGAATTTTTCCTCGAGAAAATTTTTCCCACCGTATTCAAAATTTTCTGCAGTAGTGACAAAAATCGCTTCTTTCGGCAGACTTGGAAATGCATCGCAATACAAAATCATTAAAACATGTACACCAAGTACAACAAGCAGCAGACACATGATGCAGCTAACAATGCGTCTAAAAGAATGATTAAAAAATTTATATTATTATTCGTTACAATAAAATAATATTAAAATCAAAAAACTAATGATTCATCGAATCACTTAAATAATTAAAAAAAAAAAGGTCAACCGGATACTGACCTGCACCAAAAGTGACCTTTACTTTCGCGCAATATAATTTCCTCTGTATATTTTTCCGTCATCGCGACTCCTGGTGGATACGACATGTTCGTCCAGTAAGGATCACGAACATCTGCCAGTAGGTGAACGATAACGTTAACGTAACTTTTGCGTTAGCGTCGAGAACTCGATCGGCGGCTTAACACACATTAGAATCGCACACAGATCCGTTCGGTACGGATTAAAGTTGCCATGTGCACGTAGATATAAGTAGTCCTCGTTAATCACGAATCCATATAGAATCAGTGCCTGTAGCGTATCGATTTACGTATAGAAACAAAATGCATTTTTTTTCGCTTTTTCACAAAAAACTCAAAAAAAAATTTCAAGGTTAAATTCAAGCTCGACATCAACCCAATCATAATTCGTTTAAAAGGGAAATTCCAGACGAGATCTTTCAAAATGCTTCCGATCCTAAGCCATTGGTTTATCTAATCAAAAATGCAGAAAATTCGACGAGATCGACTGGCGATTCGCGTGCTCAAGCTTATCCAGCGTAATTTTTGTTATGGTGATAAGTTTATTAATTTTCGTACCGTGACGTGTAATTGTGAATATTAATCTAATTAAAGAAAATTATTCCTTTTTAACAAAAATTATCGGGGATAAACATTGTCAGAAAAAAGTGATATAAAAAATTTGTTATCAATGAAAAAATTATATCCTCCACGTGGCATTGACAATGGAACCAAGTGTAGCCAGATGGCTGTTACTAGCTGCATTGACATTGATAATGGGTATTGCGCACAGTGCTTGAGCTTGCAATACTGATAAGACTGATGTCGTCTAATTAAACGTTGATTAAGGTCCCTATGGCATATTTTTCAAAAATTGCAAATTCATCGAAAATACAAAAATTTTTATAACGCAAACGAAATAATTGACGTGCACGCGATAACGGTATTGAAAATAAAAATGACTCAAAATGCGTATAATTAATTTTTATTCAGTTCAAAGTACGACATATACATTTTATTAATTAACGACATAATAAACAATGACATATAGACATTAGAATCTGAATAGGTGTGACACGTGTACTCGAATTATAGATACGCGAAGAAATTGTCATTAATATATATATAATAATAACAACAACAACGTATATCAGTAATCGCATTATAATAATATAATAATTATACAATATTTATTGACATATACATATACGTGTGTGTATATCATGCGTCACGATTCGCCTTATCGATATATCTCGTGTCTGCTTCCATCTCTCGTATATTAATATATTCATTTATATAACATCGATACAACTTTAGGCATATACACATATATTGATATAACATTGTACAATCACGATCTTAGGATAAAAAGACGAATAAACATATAGGCATGAAAAAACACGAGGGGCATATTTTTTTCTCGATTTTTCAAAAAAAAAAAATCATTTTTTATTTCCTCGTAATGATCTAATCGTGATCCCCCCTTCCGTATCCTCGAAAGCGCTTCTTCCCTGATCAAGCTAATCCAAAATGCATCTGCCTATCGATGTGCAGAATGGAGAAGATTTTTTTTGCAAAATGAACAAAAAATTGCTCAAACACCGTAATTTCCTTTTTCTTTCTTTCTTTCCACGCCAGAGGGATACGTTCCTAGCGAAAGACTGCGAATGGGACTTCTAATCGTCGTTGCTGTACAAGCTAGAAAAAATGATGGACTGTAGGTAGTTTAGGTAAGTAAGGTATGCTGCCGGGGTCGACTCGTCGGAAGCGCCGGCAACGATCTGACACTGTAAGAGACTGTACAAAAATACCGCTTATTAATTAGTTACAATAAAATTGACGCACCCGACGAGTATCCCGCCCGGCAATAGATATGTCTCGACATGGTTCATGGGGGATCGCGCAGAGCCAGTCTACCGGCTCGACGATCGCGCCCTTTAAATCTCTCACTTATCGGCTATCAAAAACGTACTAAGGATCAAACTCTGATAACGCATCTAAACTCTAGAGTGCCTTGCGTTAATAATTTTTGCACAACGAAAGCATCACTGTATGCCGGAGATATAGCTTTTATTTGTCTTTTTTTTTTTTATTTATTTTACGGAGCAGCACTCGCGGGCTTTTTTTTATTTTTATATTTTTTTTTTACGCAAAGTCCGCCAACCAAGTTGCACCGATCGATCGGAAATGTTTTTACTGATCGTGCCGATCCGCTCGATGATTTATCCTGCGGCAAGATCAGATTGATTATTACGAATATGCCGCCTGCGCACCCTGAGCTTGTAATAGGGCCTGCCGAGAGTCGCATTTGGCGTATCTCGATTTTGAAAAATATAATATCCTTCGGTGTGTGATCGACGGGAGATTTTACTAATGATCTGTAAGAGCTTCATTGAAAAATTAATTTACAAAATTTGAACACGGTACGTGCAACTTGGGTGGGGATTGATTGTTTATTCGATTGCTTTATTTAAAAAAAGAAACATTCAAGTGCGTATTAATGTATATATGCGTGTATAATATATATTATATATGTATAACGTACGTGTAGATATTAACAAATAAATTCTCTTAAATTCTCATGCTTGCAAAGATATGTATGCACGGTGATGTGTATTTAGTGGTTTTGCATTGGCTAAGCCATCGACGCGTGTAATACTTATTAGTTTAATTTAAAAAGACAAATTTCGAGATTAAAAATGATATGTAACATGCATCCAGCACGATTCGTCTCGATCGCGAATCTTGTGGATCAAGAGAATATCCTGTTGGAAGCAGTGTGACAAGGATATTAGGGAAGCAGGTGAAGGTTTCGTAAATTTCCTGAATATTATTAGGATCCATGATTTTTATCGAAGGGATCGATTAAGATCGATTCTATTGATTGGTATATTATTCTTTCGTTATTTTCAATTTTTAATAATCTCTGTCTCACTCTCATTCGTACGCTCTTATCGAGTTCTCTCTCTCTCTCGAGCCACATCTAAAAATTTCTCACGTCAATTTTATACCACGATGAATAACGTCATCTTAAATCGCTCCTCTTATCCTTTATCTATATTAAATTTAATTATCTTATACAGCCGTGGTAACCCTGACCACGATGAACTTAGATCTAAATTATTTTAGTTAAATTAATTATCTAATCGCATTACTCCTCTTGACGAAACTCAGATACGTGATACTCGATACACGTTTTTGCTATTCGATAATTTTGCACGTGCCAAATTTTCATTTACCTAGCAACGCGCGAGGATGACAAAAATTATTTCGATATTTTTTTTTAATGTCTGACGTCGTTACGTCATCAAATCTTTACAGTTCTGCACGGCAGGTCGTTCAGTACGCGACGGAATGATGTGCCAAATTTGTTTCCTTTTTTTTTTTGGATTATGAAAAGTCATTCTTATTGCTCCTGACGTGGTATCACTGCAATTTTGCTCTTGACATTGTACAATTGCATTTTTGCGCTGCTTCGCTCCTACGTATGATCGTTCGCACGTAATGCGTCGAAGGAGGCTAGGAGGTTAACACTTGTTATCAGCTATCTCAAAAGCAACCAATGAAGCAGATTGGCTTTGACAAGTGTCGGCTTCCTGTTGAGGACATTAGGAGTCATCACAAGTCATTACGTCGTTTCAGGCATTGCAGTCTGAATAAGCGCAGAGTTCATTCAAGCGATTCTCAAGAAAAAGTGTCGAGCGATCAATCGCGCGATTAGAAGAGCGCGACGTGTATATTTTTGAAAAAAAATGCAGACTGTATTTTTGAATAATTTTTGCATTATCAAATTTTCTTATTTATCATTCACGAGAATCGAACAAACCTGCCGTGCGAAATATCGTAAGAAATTTTTTTTACGTCTAATTGATCACCCTTTTTTTTTCAAAATTTGTTATCTTATTCTCACGTTCCTTTTTAGGAGTCAACTGATATGTATTACTTTATGAACTTCTGACGTGAAACGAACGGTTTAAGACTATTTCGAAATTCCGATCGTTTCACGTGACGAGCTTGCGCCCTTTCGAGAAAGATTGATAAATATATTTTCAAAATTCTTGGCAACACTTTTGATATGTATTGTTTGGTGAACAAAGCTCGGCCGCGTCGCGACGATCCTCCCAAACGATCGTCGAGAACGCAATTTTTTTCTTATCGAAAGATATTGGATCGATTATCGAGAATGATCCGTATAGAGGATCGATATGTATCTCTCGAAGATCCGTGAATAAATATTCATGGGAAAGAAATTGCGAATAGTAAAAGAAAATGATGACAAAGAAGAAGACTCAGCACATTATACTTGATAGATAATAAATGACAAGGGAGAAACTAAACGTATGATCTCGCGTAAAGGACATGTCGATTGTCAAAGACAAATTCGACGATTTTTGTACAAAAGTATACTGTAAAAAAAAATAAAAATATTCATTCCCGATCGATTTTACTATCAGTCGTGAAATCTTTATTAGAAACTAAACGTATCTAAACGTAATTTCATTTTCCCATAAAACGCCATTCGCACCTGGAATATATTTCCACTTGTATTTTCTCGTGTAAATAGAACTTTGACTTTCTTGATCTTTACTTTCTTTCGTTATTTTTTTTTTTTTTCTTTTCTACATAAACAACCATGATCGTCCGACACGCATTAAAGATGCATTTCGATCGAACTCACACCGAGATGCCGAAAAGATCCCAGGACGGGCATTGAAAAGCTCAATCGTCCATCGAGTGCCTTCTGGCAGTTTACAAGAGAGCGACAGTCCCAGAAAGCGCAAGAAAGTGAAGACTCAGCGTGCAGAAAGAAGCATGCCCTGCTGACGATGTTATTTCGGCATTTTTCCCAGCGCAGCCCATCCTCTCCAATGGTATATTCTGAACCGAATATTCTCTGTGTTCGTTCACCATGGTACAAACGGTCCTCTTCTTGGACATCATCTCGTCATCCTTATCGCGAAGATTTTTCAACCACGCCGCGAACCATCTTAATTCGCAATCGCATACAAGAGGATTATCTGAAGAAAAGAAATGAAAAAATATATCTTCGATTTCGATAATTAAAAAAGAAAAGTTTATCACGCTTCTAAAATACGTACCGGTAATATCAATCATCTTCAATGTATCAACTATATTGTCCGTAACGTCCTCAGGTATGTGAACCAATTTATTATTCTGCAGATTCAGCGACTCCAGGGAGCTGAGAGACTCGAAGATCATCGGCGGCAACACCTTGATTCTGAAATGAAAATTTCGCTTTAGACGTTTCCGATAAGTCGAATTACCTAACGAATAAATAAAAATTAGGAGACAAAGAGTTTTCCATAAACAAGACTAACCGATAAACGGAAATGATCGTGTATCGAATAGATAAGCTCGTTTGACTTCGGATAGTATAAAAGATAAGAAAGTCGATATCAATATTCTTAATATATATAAAATATCCAAAATATCCTTCCGATTATCGCACGTATGTTTGGCTACTTTTCTTTATGAAAAATCCTACTCTTCACAATATGGTCTGAACTTTATTCTCAGCTAAAACGAAACTCCCATCTGCCATTACAGTCGAAACGAATCGACCTCCGCCATTCTTGTCTTCGCCTCGCGTGGAGCCACGCGTGTTCCGCTACGCGTATCCAAGCATAAGTAACTACTTATACGATGGGCCAGTTCTCATCGTAAACTAAACTCTCCACGTCGCTATGAAAGTTTGAGGAGAAAATATTTGCGATAGTAGCTTTAATGTTCAGGACTCCTGCGAATTACTGCACGGGGAATAACCGGAGAAAGACACTTGTGCGACGGTTGGGTTTCCGGGAGGTTTTCAAAAGGTCGAATTGCCACCGCGAAATACTAAAGTTTTACCATAAATTCGTTAAAATGTCTCGCGAGACATTTTCTTCGGGTACCTTTATCCCTCTTGGTTTCGACCTAAAAGGCCCGTGCGAGCTTTTACAAAATTACAAGGCCATGCAGAATTACTAAGGACTTTGGCAGCTGTAGCGTTCATGTCTGCGTAGCGTTAAAATTCAAATTTAAATTCTATTTCTCGCATTGCTCAATGTCTTCGCATTTTCCTAGACTTATTCTAATCTCTCGCTATAAACATAACACAAAGAGAAAGCTTCGTTAGGGAAGTTTTCAAAGTTGCGACTGAGTTTTTTCTTTACAGGATCAGGATACAGGTACAGAGAAAGTTCAAGCGTTTTTAGACGAAACTTCAAAAGTTTGTGCAGAAATTCAAGCGGAACGACAAATAAGTCGCAGTATACGTTTTCGCCAATTACGTGTACAATTTCGTCCACGCGAAGGCGAACCCAAAGGCAAGCGCGGGAAATACAAAGTTTCGTTTGAATGTATAATCGCGCTATGACACCAAGAAATATTTTAAGAGTTGAAAGTGAATATGAAATTTCTTATTCTGCGTGATAAAAAAGGAAAATTAATTATTACAGATTTTTCTGAAGATCAAGAAACGTGATGGAGTCTCCGTATCCCTTAAAGGCGTCGTCCGATAATACTGTTATATTGTTCGCACGCAATTGAAGATGACGGAGACGATGGAGACGTCGTAAAGCGTCGCTTGGCACCGCGTGTAAATTGTTGTCACCCAGTCGAAGATATTGTAGATTTTCTGAAAAAAAATTTTTTTTTACTTCTTTCTCCTTATTTGTCTTCTTCGTTGAAGCAGCGTATACGTATAATGGATTTGAGTTTTATTTCAAAGGTAAGTGGATCGATTTTAGGTTATGGACGTGTATCATTATTTTGACAAGGTGACGCGCACGTCACGTTCTTATCAAAATTGGTATTGACCGCGAGAAATATTGAACCTAAAAATTAAATTGATTGCAGGAGATCGTACGTAGATTGAAATATCGTAATTGGACAATTTTTACGAGTTCAAAGATCAAAAACAATACTGAACTAGAACATAAAGAGCAAGATTAAAAATCTGATAATTAAGTTTGTATACAACACAATCCCTGTTACGTGTCATATTTGGTTCTGTGTTACATAATCTTTTTTTGATGTTTCAATATCGTTATTATTCCGACTGATAAAGTTGATTGTCACTCGAGAATATTTTTTAAAATTTTTCTTCGACAGGGGTTGTAATCATCGTTTTGAAAAATAAATGTATTAACTTGAAATTTAAATACTGGTGACCAACTGACCTTTGCTAGCGGATACTCGGGAACCTATTATACAAATGGCTCGCGTGGCCTTTCGGGACCCAAAAGACGTTTGCGCAAACGTGAGTTTGCGAATGTCTTTTACATCTTTATTTCCGGTCCCGAGAGATTAATTCCCCGATTACGATGCACCGTAGTAAAAGTGTATCGAAATTTTGTATTTAAATGCAAGTTATTTGTGCGACGGACGAGACACGTAAATGCCAGTGAAAAAGTGGAAAAATGTAGGAAAGTGCAAATTTTAATGTAAAATATTACATAATATTTAATTGAAGTATTACGGAATTCAATTTATGTCGTATCGTTGAACTTGAAAGTTTCATATAAAATTAGCCGAAAAAAGTTTTTTCGCGATTTTTCTTTAATCCCCTACTCACCCTCCAATCCAATAAAGGCATCGGGATCCACGTGTGTAATTTGATTTCCATCAAGCTCGAGGGAGTTTAACTGCGTCAAGTGGGAGAACACACGAGCCGGAATTTCTCGCAGCTGATTGTGGGCCAGCCCTAACCAGTCTAAGCTTTTTAATCCTGTGGGCACAAAAAGATAAGCCAGTTGAAAAAAAAATCGACCTTTCATCATACAGTTACATGAAAACAGGTTTGTCGTCCACCCCCTACAGCGTATAGGGGTTGTACGGCATTGTGCGCCATAAATAAGTAAAGGCGGCTTTGCACGTGTCCCCGAAATAAAAATACGTTCTATCCGATAGGGACACCATTATATATATATTTTTTTTCAAAAACTTCGCCATTGTTATACGTTCCATTATATACAACGAAAAATTGCAAATCTCTGCTATCGTATTACAAATTGGCAAATAATGACGTGAAAGAATCTCTCAAAACTGCAGGGAGCACTCTTCGACAAAGTTCTTACGACGCCATCCATGAAAACTGAAGATTAATGGCCGTCTCCTGGAAACTCGTTCACTTTATTTCTCTAATGCGGTAGTAATGACTGCAGCGACGAACCGTAAGAAAGAAAAGGGATGGTTTGATTTATTATTGGCATTCGGTAGTGAATTCCTAATGGACCTTTCCCTTGTACGTCTATCAATGACACCTTCCTTCTCGCGCGGACAATTAATACAGCGAGGAAACAAGGATGCCGTACTTAAATCGAGGCTTGAAAAGATTTCACTAGATAACCAGAAAGATTAGCCAATTCCCAATCCACTGCAGTAAGTATCCCGCTGGAACCATTTAAAGCCAGCAAGTTCTGTGCCCAAAGTCAAACTCGTACAATTTAACTTTTCTAGATTGTCTTTTCCCCCTTATACTGATTACTCGTAGCTTTTTTTATACCGGGTTAAATGAACTCTTAGCGTTTTCAAAATTTATAAAAAAATATTTTTATACTTCAAAATTATTATTATAGATGTATGTATATACATTTATATATATATATATATGTATATAATTTCTAAAAAAAACAATGTCTATCTATCTTAGTACACGTAATCGTACTGAATATCAATATACTGTGAAACAATTTGTATGATTGGTTGTACAATATTTTAGGAAAAATTTTTTATATTCCATACTCGTCCTGTTTCCCATTATACGTTTTTTGGAAGAAAGTCACCAAAATGGATTTACCTTGCTCGGTACACGAGCAACGGTGAACTCAACTTACCGAAGTACTTATCTTTTTTCCCATTTATTATTTATCTTTTTATTTCATTTTTCCAACCTTTCCCGTCGGATACGTTTACACGTATGACAGTAAAGCTACCGATAGACACGGAGTCCATTTACTATTCCTTTACATGATTCATGATCTAAGGCTACACCAAGCCACGCTTTGAAATATATATCTTAAGTGATATACAGGATATTTCATTCTTTCCAGTGCCTGACCAAATATTTGAATTTGCTATTGGATACGAGAAAAAGGAAGTCTTCGAGAGGGATATGAAACGAAAAGCTGAAAAAACGTCACTCGCCTCCTAATTATGCACGATTTCATTTATCCTCAACACTCCAAGTGATTCGACTCCAAATTGAAAAACGAAAAACCGATTCGTAGAAGTCGGATTTTCATCGGAGAATCGAAGTCAGAAAAAAGAAAGAAAAAGAAGATTTTACTCCCCCTTCTTCCTTTCTATACCCTATATTTTTTCAGTAAATAATTGTCAAATTTTGTTCAAATTAATTTCACTGATACAAGACCTCTTTTCGAGATACTCAACAATATGAGATTCGTTCAAAGAAGCAACCTGACCACCAATCGTTTTACAATTTAATACCATCATCCGAGTGGATTGATACTTGATACTTTTCTTAGGAGAAACAACAGTGAAACTCTTTGATCCGCATCGGCACGTTCAAGTATAATAATATATTTTTACCTTCGAAATCGCCTTCCTGTATACGCGTGATCCTGTTCTCTTGTATCTCCAGTTTCTTCAGCATGTTCAATGTGGATAAAGCGGACGTTGGTATGCTTGTCAATTCATTTCCCCCAAGATTTAGTCGTTTGAGCTTGCGACTGGAATTAACAAGGAAGCATTAAACGGATCGAGGTTCGGAATACGTGTAAGAGCACCCTAGTTACTCCGAGTGCAATGGTTGAATTCACCGATTATACCAAGCCATGATATTATTCAGTGCGACTAAATCCTGGCAATCCAGTGCACTGGATGCAGTTGCAATTACTGCCAAGAGGTAATGCAATCTTAATGTTATCTGATAATACATTGCAAGCAGCATTAATGTACACCGCTGCAGCAGAACTGATAGATCTTGACACGTAAAGAAATAGCATTAACTTGTACCAGGTGATACTTATCATGAACATACTGTACGAGTATGAAAATTAATTGAAATCGAGTATACGTATATACTTGAAAATTCTACTCACTTGTCCAGACCCTTGAAAGCATCAGGTTCGATAACGGAGATCTTGTTTTCGTAGAAACTGAGAATTTCCAGAGTGTCAAGACCTTCGAAGGCTCGTCCATGGAGGGCAGTAATCTTGTTATGGTTGAAGTTCAGAATGAGAAGATGGTGTAGGGTTTTGAGTGCTGGCGAGGGGACAGCTGCCAGTGAATTTTGAGAGAGGTCCAGTTGCGTCAAGCTCTTTCCTGGGGGAGAGTAAGTGAAAATAGTCTGTTCAATGTCTGCTTGATTTTATTAAAAAAATTAATTCAACGTTCGAGCCTAAGCTTATTCCATTCGTCGTGACTTGCCGGAGGAGCATGCATTTTTATGAACAAATTTCTTTAATTAGACTTACAGCGATATACCTTATCCGATAAGAGTGTAAATTTGATCTTGGCGAATCTTCATTCAATATTTACTTACCGATCGAGCTAAGGGACGTTTCCTCCACCACTGCTAGGCTACTGTTGTGTATGGACAGATGATGAATATCCAGACCGAGGAAAACGAAGCTCTGGAGCTTTGGTAATGTGTTGTGCCGAAGTTTCAGGTAGAATATTACGGCGTTTGAATTCTTCTTCAGGGCACTCATGGCGTTGCTGATGTGCGATGGATCCGTGAACTCGCAGAGGATGTCCAGGCCGTATTTCTTAACCGAGCACGAACACGGCGCAATGTCACCATGGGGCGGACAACGCTGGACCGTTTGGCCAAGGGTCGTCATCAGGAGCGCTATTATCCACGTTATTCGACATATTTCCAATCTGTTTCCCTTTACGCTCATTTTTTACGGCTCCAAATTTTCAGCCACTTTCTCTCTTTCTTTTACACTTTTACTTTCTCTCCTTCGCCTCTATCCTCGAACCTTCCTTGTCTTCTCACTTTCTTTTTCACTCTCACACCCTTGCTCGCTTCCGGTGCCTGCAGCCTGCTACTTCGACTCCACCCTGTTCATTGCCATCGTTCACTCTTTCGCGGTGATTCTACACCGAATCTGCAAGATTAGGATGGAATTGAAAGAATTAGTATGTTTTTGCTTTTTCTACTTCATTATGGTTGGGAACGGACATATCAATTATATTGAGGGGATATTTCTGGTGTAATCGATACTTATAGATGTGTTATAAATTGCTAGGTGTTATATCTTGGGTTATCAAATATGATAAGATGAGCTTGACCTTTGAAATTAACGTTGTTGCGTCATAGGTATAATTAATATCACGAGTAGCCAAAAAATACGTAGTAGCATTGATGAAATAATTTTGAAAAATATTAAACAGCCGATCGACCATGTATTTCGGGGTCGCACGTAATTTCGCATTTTTGAGTAAAGTTCTCGAGCGTTATAAAACTCTGATGAAAATCCTCCAAATTTGTAATTCAGAGTGTAATGTAGTATTACTCAAAATTTCCCCCTCTAACGAAAAAAAACAAACAAAGTAATATCTCACTTTTTAATAGCGATATAAGGAAAATTGCTTCTTTCATAAAAGCTTCCCTCCGGTGTACGAAGTGGTCAAAAAAAAGAGAAGAAAAAGAAAAAGGAATCCACTCCCTATTCCAAGACCATTAAGCCACAAGGTACTTCCATTTTATCGTATTTTCTTCTTTTTCCCTTTGTTTCGCTTCTCCCAAATAACACTATTATCATCCAACACACACTAAAGCATCGCGGCACATTTTCAAAAGAAAAAACCTTGCCAAATTTTCTCTCTCAAAAAAAAAAACACAACCACCAAGGGAATACGTCACTCCGGTTATTCGCCGATATTCACACGCACTCACATAATCGATAAGATCCTTCAACCGATCCACGTGATCTTGAAGATTCCGATTTTTGGGGCCACCACGTATAAATCGCTCGAGTCCGTACGAAATGTCCGAAGAAAAAAAAATTGCACCGGAGATAACACTTTTCTTACTTAATGGACCAGGGCGAAGGTCAACGATGCTCCTCTATCGCGAAACTCTAAATGGCCAATCAAATGTCGTGAAGCTTTGAAGATTCGAAACGTTCGTTTGTACCGGGCGCCTCTCGGTACCGTTGCGTTGTCGGAGACCTGGCTGCCCCATGCCAGCCCGTTGGCATCATCATTGGCTCTACTAATGAGTGGCTTCCGGTTTGGGGAATCATGACGTCATGCATCCTCGATAAGGGGATCCTAACCTGTGTAATATAGGGAGAAGGGGGGGAGGGCGGCAAGACTTTTATGATTTTTTTTTGCATTAAAATAATTTTTTAATCTTCATTTTTTATGGATGGTTAAAGATAAAGGAGGGAACTTTAATTTACGATCTTTTAAAAAAAATTTTACGCACTTCATACAGGCTGGCTTTATTAATTTATATTTTACGTTTTTAAGGCGTCTTAAGTTTATGGACTATTTCGTGTTACGTAATTTCAGTAGGTGAGGGAACCTTTTTTCTTTTTTTGGTTTTTACATACTTCAATGTTGTACGGATGGATGGGTCGGGCATTTTTATTGACAAAAGAGAGAGACGTTTCGGTATGTACGATACCTGTGATAAATGTAGCAATTTTATTGCTACATTGGAACTTCCCTTGTACTGTGTATAGATGCCATATACAGGGTGGATCGTTTCTCGGGAATATCCTTTGGAGGGTGAATTTCACGGTAGAAAAGGAGTAAAAAATGTTAGCGTGAAACTGTCAAGGGGGTCCAATCTTTTTTTTTATATGGAGTCTCAGGTCCGACGCACGAGGATGGTTAGAGGGAAAATGTACATCAGAGTAAAGAAAAATAGCTGCATTGTTTGGACCCAAACGACGAGTGTAAAAAAAATAGCGTCAGTCTTTAAATTTAACGCATTTTTTTTCCCCCTGAAAAGAGTGACGAATATATTCATAATTTTTAAGTAATATGAATACTCGACTCAAAATGGTTATTTTGGGACATTAGTTTAACTCAATGTTTCCCCGGCGTCCAACTTTGCACTTTGAGCCATACGGTGACCTGGGAATGTTTTCCAAATTCTCTTGCAGTACTCGTACGACTTAGTCGAAAACTTCGCGGAACCCTTTTTGGGCTAAAGTGTAAGCGCCTGTGGAATTATCTACCGTTTCTAAAAACCTGTAGGTACAGACACCTTTGCTTTTTTATGCTCCTTGTTCCAGCGTCCTTTTTGAAATGTGCAAGGCACGTGGTCCTCATGCGAAATGCATAGGAATCACCAAATATATATACAGAGCACAGAGGGAATGGAATATGCCACTTTGTGGAGATTCTCTTGAAAAGGCAACTTGAATTTCCCACGACTTTTCCAAGGGGGCACCGCGATGGCTGCCATTTCGCAAAGGCAAACAAACCCAAGAAAAATATATGCGAAACACATTCTACGTGCTTTTACGTTGCTTCTCAAGAATATGATTTTCCAGTTTCAATACACACATCTTTTCTGTCATTTTCTTTTTCAACAGTTTCATACGTCAACGTGCACCACCCAATGCATATCGAGGCCATTTCCGTTCTGTAAAACGTTATCAACGAGTACCGATACCTGGGAGGAATATTGTCAAATGCGAATAACACTATCCAAGTTTCTTATCGCGATCAGAGATACCCACGAAGTCCGGGTATATCGAAACGATGAATAAGAATATTTTTCAAATTCTCATAGAGACGAGTGAGCTGAAAATGAAAATTTTCAATGCAACTTGTACCTTCTCTGATAGATAGAAAAATATTTCCATCCATTCTTTCTAAGATCGATTTTTATTCTTATCGTTGTAGAAAAAAGAAATACATTTTTTACTTATAACTCTTCGTACCATCCCTCAAGCATTGTCCATTAATCTTTTTATCGAATCAATGAAAATTTAAAACGGAAAAGCAAGCGGATACAGAATACATATTATATTTTACAGTGTACACGGAATGTACAAGAATATATTTTCTTTCAAGTACAATGACAATGCTCGAGCTTAAAAAAAAATATCACAAAGCTTCGTTAACGCTATACGAATAGTTGGCAATGCCGACAATGCTCCCGTTATTATTAAAGTCTTGCCTGCCGGAAAGGATACACGATCTTAAGAAATTTCATTTGTTTCAAAGGCAAAACAATGTACGGACGTCGTTACGTATCGCGTTGTAAGTCAGATTTCAAAAAGCTTCTGTTTTTTTTTTTTTTGAAAACCATAGAACATTAAGACTGACGGACTAAAAGAATGAATTAATTCACTGGTCAATATCCTTGAAAAATAAAGCTCTGACACTCTAATCGATTTCACCAGAGTTCTCTAATCGACTGGCTTTGGTATCGTCAACAAAAGACCCTAAATTTAAACCTAAACTGTCTTCCTGCATTGTTCCCGACTTCCTGATACGCGGCACTATACAAAATTAGAAGGCTTCATTAGCAGACGAGCTTAAGGCCTGATAACAATTATAAGCAATCTATGACAAGAAGCGCACGTGTCGTATATATATATATACATGTATGAGACCTTAAAAGATTCATTAATCACCTGCAATTTACTTTTAATTAAGGCAAAATCAATGTTCCCACCAGCCTACCGAGAAATTTTCGATTAATTTAAAAAATCGCGCATTCAACCTTCTCCAGTTGCATTCCTGATAATCGACCAATTTTCGATTTTATTAACGACCCTGTGTATCGTTAATTACAATAATTACAATTTTGCAATATTAACGGCACCGATACTTTATTTCGTACGAAATATTAAAATTCATTAAAACGATGTCATTGTGCAATTCTTAATATGCACATTTGTTACATTTTACATCCGCAAGGACTGTCCCATGGGAATTGCACATTGAGAAGAGCAATATGTATATGCAGACTCATTTGTTTTATATGGTGATATACATATATGTATACGTATTATATATTCTTGGCTAAGGGATACTTTGGGGACGATTTCATTTACGAAGTGGCTGTTTTGGGGACCGTCATAAAAATTCCAACGTAATGGCTGTTTCAAGGACCATAAAGCAGACTGTCACACCAATTTTTTAAATATTTTTTCAATGTTAGGCATCCAGTATTTGCGATAGGCTTACAAACGTTTCGTTAGGTTTCGTTAGGTTAGATTAGGTAAGAATTCCAATGCTTTGATGTCCCAAGGTAATAGTTTCTTAAAAAAATATTAGCTTCCTATTGTGAATGCCCCTTAATTTTTCGTGTCCCCAAAGTATCCCTTGCTCACACACACACGCACACACGCGCGCGCACACACACACACACACACACACACACACATATATATATATATATATATATATACACGTTTAACCTATGCTAATTCAAGGCTCTATTGTGTCGTCCTATACTCTGCGAGAGTGAAGTGTTCTTCGGCATTTAATTCGCGAAATTAATTATTATAAAATTAATTACCACGCCTCTCGTACACCTAGAGTCAATTATTTCGTCAAGTAAGCCCTTTACAATATTTAATACAAGATCGAAAATCCTTGACGATTTTTAAATGAATACGCAGAATGCATCATCCTTAAAGTTTCTAGATTATATATCTTCTTCCTCGCCGTCTCGGTTAGCCTGGACTTTTGCATTTATCTTTTATTCATGGCTGCCAATATTTTATTCAGAAGGCTCTCCCCAACCAAAATTGGACACATTAATAATAACCGAGCTATGATTCTGCCTTGTACTCTGGCTGGTTTTTCTTGCCGGAGATAGGCAACATCTGCATTCTCAATTTCTGAACAAATTTAACCTATATTGCGTTGTTTGACTTTTTCCTGGACGATATATATATATATATATATATATATATACTGTTAATACGTATACACGAGATTAACTATCCTTGGAACTCGAGTAATATTTGCTTGTTGGTACTGACGTATACTATACACAAAGCAGCCAGGATTTCCGTAAGCTGATGTAAACTTGTACTATACTATAGTAATTTATAGGTAGCCATTAACGTTGCATGGTAACTTCATATATCGAATAGCCCTGCGAGATAACTCGTTTATACAGTGTATTCAGGGTAACTTAAATCACATATTGTCTATGGAGTCGTATAATAACGTTTTCATACTACAGTTAATTTTCGAAACTTCATTTTCAGGGTATTTCCATCAGTCATATGACGCGCTTACGTTAATTATCGTAACAGGAATTTTGCATCTTAAAGCGAAACGGTGGAAATTTTTATTTGCGGTAAAAAAGATGAGTTGAAATTATAACATAACTTGATGAAGAATGAGACTGTAAGGGATGGGTGCTTATGATTCGTTGTACAGCCCTTTTCAAAATCACCCCTATTTATGATGGCAGGGTAGATAATTAATTCAGTGAGTTTCAGGGGGGGAGGGTGGGGGGCGAGCGCTATCTTGAAATTAAAACGCATAAGCCTATTCAGGGCCGTAGGAAGCGAAGAGGGTGAAGGCGGTGAAGGAAGCCGAACGTAGCTGCAAGTCCGAATACAATGAAAGTGGCGGCAGACTTGAAAAGGAATAAAATTACAGAACGAAGTTCTTATAAATTCATTTGCTTTGTTTATTTGTTATTAACTTTTAGTCGACTCAACGTTAAATCCAGATACTTAACTTTCCCATTTATACTCGCGGATGATTAATAATTGTTTAACGATACTGAAATTCCACTTTTTACCCCTTTTTCGTTAATTCCAAATATTTCATTTGAACGGGTAAAAGCATAAGGTTACATAACATCTTCCGGAAGAGTTCTATCAGATAGTTGGTCAATTAGTGGTAGAAAAAAAATTGACGTTCATTTTTCCTTTCCACCCCTGATAATGAGGAGTGGGTGGGTGGTGGGGGGGAGTCTCTGAATGTCGGTAAAGAAGTTTTCTAATAGCGATAATACATTTACACAGCGAGGGACCATGAGGAATGATAACGATACCGCAGGGACAACTGTATTATATGAAACTGGAAAATACGTAGAAAAAAAAAACAAGGAATAAAGTAAAAGTTCTCGAGAGATTTTTCAGACAGTTTAAATAAATGCAATGTGAAATAAAATTAATTAATAAAGCTTGACTCCCACTGTAATCTATCGATATAACTGCATTCGGTACTGCAGCTTCGGCCGAATCCGCAATACCGCGATCGTGCGCCATTTGCGGATATAAATATTTCCCAAGAGCGAGTCACGTATTTCCTATCGGGATTTGCTCTTTCATCGTGGATCAGATTGAAGCAATGAACCTAACGTTAGAAAGGACCGATAAAACCCCGGGCCAACAGCTTAGAATGGGTATAAGGTAAAATGGCAAGTCATTGATTGATATCGATCCATTGGAAAAAATATATATATATATTCGTATCGATACGTAAAAGAAAAATGAAATTGACAAAGAAATACGAAAATATTAAAGTTACGGAACCGTACGTTTCTCTGATTTCTATACCTCGCCCTTGCTGTTTCGTCCGTACGGAGAATGAGTCGCTTTTTTTTTTTATGAATATAGAAATCAGCCCTGTTTTACATAGATCCCGGATATGCATTCATTCATCTGCTTTTCGATTTGCAGGTAATACATATGCGAAATATATTTGAGAACTTTGACTTTTTGCATCGTAGAATCTGAATGCCCTCTTGCATATATTCCCGGTAGTATCTCTCAACAGCAGTGATATCCAAAGGTTGATGGTTCATTTGAATTTTTTTTTTAACAAAAAAATATCGAAGTAAAATAAAAGAGAAAAATATCAATGTGTATCCTGATGTATTGGGCAAATCTATCTGTAGAGTATCAATCGTACGTGTTTTCGATTGGCATTTTACCTGCTGGTAAAGCCGATTGGAGTAATGTTTTTTTTTTAATAACTCTTCCATTCCCATTAGTTTTTCGAAAAATTATTTTCGATCTAGTCACCGTATCCTGTTACGATATTTTGTTGAATGTACTTTTATGGTATATCGATCTCAATTATAAAATGATCTTGATTAATCGATTAACTCAATAAAATAATGGAAGAATAAATTCTACTTTGAAGATACCGCCGCTCCAGATATCATTAACTCAATTAACTTCATATACTTGATCATAATTTTACCTAAAATTGCGAAATGCCTTTCTGTGATTGTTATTATTATTTTCATAAGAATCGATAATTGATTGATAAACAAAGATACCCAAATGTCAATGCATGGACCGGTATCTCAGTAAGGTCCATCTTCTTTAGGAATTTTATTTGCTTTAAGCATGACGGTTGATTTTTATAAACAGGTAAACGTCTAACTGTATAAAGATGCTGGGTCCATGACCCAGGAAGGTTGATTAAGTTCTACAGCTCATTACTCTCCCTCATTTCGTCTGTCTCTGCCTCCTCGTTTTACCTTGTAACGAGTCTCTCCTCTTCCATCTCCATCCCACTCTTTGATTCTCATCTCGTGAAAGATTTAATTTGCCCGAAAAATCATTACGCCCTCGTAGCACGTTTACTCCGGGACTGTCTTCACTTTTCTATTAAATGTCTTTCCTGGCGGATACTTTTCACGAAAATCTTTGAAATCGAATTCGACCTCATTTTATCTCGCTGCGTAACACAAGTGTCTGTATATAAGCTGGATTAACGTCAGATGTTGCTTTGACGTATAAATTTACTTCGCTTCGTGTAACATGAGGTTCGTTAACTACATCCATCGTATATCTATATCTACCGTGCCAGCACATACACTATGTCTCCCTAAAGTTCCACTCGCGTCACGTGTAACGTGTACTAATCATAATTCGCTAATATGCATAATCAATGTCTATCCGTACCAGTTTGACCTGAAATTAGTGACGAGAGTATCGATCGATATCGTACGCAGTTTAAATAATTTGCGATCGAAAACAGTAAATGGCAACCTGAATATTTGTAAAACACGAGGATGAGGTAAACTCCAAAAATGGTATGGCTAAAAAAAGTGATGTAAATAAAAGCAGGCAGTAAGTATTGTTATTCGAAAATTATCAAATTTGTAGTTGCCTCTTTCAATTTTTATACCCCAAAATCCGTGCTGTGCCAAGGGATGTTAACAAATTTAGAATCGTCGTACCTCCAACCCTCCTATTCAGTGGCTGGATGGGAATAATTTTGTTCCACCCTCTGAGCTACCCTCATTCGGTGGCTACGTTTTCTCTTGGCGGATGCACCTGTTGGCCATAGGGATCGACCCCTTTGGCCTACCCAATCGTGAGCGGTATTGATCCGGGCTGAAAGACAGAACTACCCTTACGAGCAACAGTCTTCCCTTGCGTAAGAAAAATTCGTTGAATAACGTGACAAAACTTTGTAACGCCCCGCGACGACTATCGAAATACTTTCTTCACGTTTTCCTAATGAGACTTCATCCCTTATGAATTTTTTTGGGATCTTGTACAACTGTGCCACGATTTTCGAGCCCAAAGCTATGTCGATGCTCCTTTGATATGTCTTGAGTAAATATAGCTTGTCGGTGAAGAAATATTCAAAATTTCGAGAGTGTGCACGACATTCTATAAACAGAACGGAGAATAATATATATTTATATACATGTATGTGTAATAAAAATTAAACTGCAAAAAATCCCATGCAGGAAACAGTGAATATGTTTTGGAATCAGAAACAAAATTTTTTTTTACTCTGCAGCGTAAGAGAAATCTGAAAATTTATTGGATATAGGAATTTCTTATTAATTGCATATTTTTCTCCAAGGGAATAGATAACTTTTTGTCATTGATTTCTTTTCTGTCACTTGTAGACGTATCCGAATGAAAGAGTACTTATCAATTAAGATTGTGCTTTGGTGCAAATAGTTTGGAAGCATAAAAAAAGGATTACACGAAACTACCAAAGTCAAGATTGATGGGTAAAATTTTGAACAGTCTCGTTACTCCACCCTTCAACTGTTTTCTTCTTTTGTTTTCTTTTTTTTTAATAAGTTTCCAAAGAAGCAATCTCTGATCCTTCACCCTCCTAAGAAGCTTCGAAGAGTGCAATCGATCCCACCCCCGTGTGCACCCACTGTAAATCAGTCTCGGTTATGAAAGGTTCTGGTGGTATCTTCCGATAAGAGAGAGCAAGAGAAAGAGAGAGAGAGAGAGAGAGAGAGAGAGAGAGAGAGAAGAAGTGGCGAAAGGAAACAGTAATCCTTCATAAATATAAAAGTGCTAGCTTAAAAAAAAGAACTTTGTAAAAACTTCAACAGCTGTTTTCAAATCTGACTTGTTACGTGTGCGAAAAAAAAAGCATCCCCTATTTTCCCATAGATAAAAGTCAATCCCAATACTACAAGGGTGACGTGATAAATCAGTCTTCCCTATAAGTATCGATTCTCACGAGAACGACGAGTCCCATGACGTTTCCAAAGAAAAATCATATTTCAGGGGCGTGGAAGACTGAAAAAAAGGGGTGCAAAGGGATTAGGTTCTACTGCGAGTCTATATAGACAAAATGAGAGGATTTGACGAAACTTCACTTTTATTATACTTTTTTATATCGCGCAGACCTGCACGTCAAATTTCATTTTCATCGTGATAGACGTTAAAGCTGGGTCAACCTGTTGACGATGTCCAATACACGTCACGCACAAGAGAAGTGGAGGAATCGACGTGACGGGATGGACCAAAAAGCAAGGACGCCCTGGCAAGTTTCGCGATCGGGTTAAATTTAGTGGTGGATTGGTGGGAGGGACTAGGGGGGGTAGCCAAAGCATATAATTTTGTTGCGTCAATCCTGCTACAATATTCTGTATAATACTTGAAACAATGGTGGCAGCAATTTTTCGCTTTTAAATGAATAATCCCGTAGGGATTGAAACGTTATGTTTTTTGAGTGAATCGTGCGCAAAAAATATCCTGATAATTTTTTTATTTTTGCCATCGCCGCTTGCAATTGTTTAGGGAAATATCGATCTGGCCAGAACGGAAATGGAGTAGAACGCTTTGTACTCGGTTTTGGGGTCGGAGGGGGAAGTCGATCGAGAAATAAAATTGCATCGATCCTAATCAGACAGTGTGTACGACCTTGAAATATTTCCATTCGATAAAATCGTGCAGTCGTATTTTTTTCCTGTACAATTTTACGTGCTTTTTTAAATTATAAATTTTTATTCGAATTTGGCGCCGAACGTGTGACACGTGGGTGGAAGATATAAAAAATGTCAATTCACTTCCGTCTTCGACGATCGTTCGTGCAGGCGCTCCGGTGCATTTGCCTGCAGCAACGGTGCTGGGTTGATTATAAAATAAAATTTTAATGAAGCAGAAAAATATTGCGAGCACGCTGTTTTAATTCTCGGATTGGGGTAAAGTTCGGCAACGGGTTAATTAACGTCGGGCAAAAGGTACTAAAAGTTTTTGCCGGGAAAGACCCGGACAACAAATGGTAGGGAAACGAGACGTTCATAAAATTCTGTGTAAATTAGGTGGCTTACGTAAAGAAAAATAGAGTTGACACAAATACGAGGGGTTGCTCTGTTTTTATGATCAAGATTTTTTTTAACCCTTTCCCCCAGGACATTCGAAGTCCGAATTTCTACCATCTGGACAGGCTTGTGAGACCCTGTATACCCGTCAGAAAAATATTGGAGTTTGCAAAAAAAATGTCAAATGTCACGATCGCTTTAGTTTTAATGCGAAATTTTGCAAGGCAAAAATATTCGAACGATTCGCAAAATTATTATTACCTTTGCAATTTTTTCCATTGCCAATGACTGTTTTCTGCGAGTATAGATTACGATGATTTTTTTATTTGTCGAATCAATCGGCAAGGAATATGCTGTTATAAATGACAAAATGGTAGGAGTCAATCCCACCCATACGTTTGCTAAAAATTGAATTGCAATTTCGTTAGCTTGCGCAAATATATAAAGCAACGTGCAATTTAACCCCTTCCGATTTTCACAGCTACTGCGTAGCAGCATCTATGGTGTTTGTCGACGTGCTTGATCAATTTCAAAGGAGCATGAGTGTATATGTTCATATATGTATATATCGCTTTTAATAATTAATTAGATCAATATTTACAACAGAGATAAAAATATTGAGGGTAAAACGTAAATTACAAAGTATAAAATCGCACAGCATCCAACGACCATGCGAACCCGCGTACCTCGTCCAATGAGGCACTTTCGCACGTTTCGGATAATTTACTAATTGCCAGAGCAAAATTGCACGTTGATGGGACAAACGACAAAATTTGATTTGCCTGTGGGATGACGTCATTTGGTGTTTCGCAAATTATCAAACGTATCTTTCAGTCACGACGTTCCGTGAACAGTAATAAACCACTGATCTCGTTAATAAAAAAAAAAAATGATTAATAACTGTAGCTACCAAATACTGATAACACAGATAATTAGTAATCTTGCTTGGGAGAAATATCAGTTCAATATATTTTACAGAAATTTAATACCGAGCTCGCAATGTACCAATTTGCAGAAATGTGGATTCTGCATGTTTGCAAAGATGCAAGTGCATCCGTACTCTCGGACTGCATTGCAAACAATGGATACTAGTATAATAGGAAATGTTCATGTACCGAAAGACAAGAGGGAAGATGAAACTAAGAAGAATCAATGATTTATCTCAAATCTGATAACCTAATGTGCAATCAGGATGGAGGATTGAATGAAAATAGTGAAATAATAGCAAATGATATTTTTGGTCCTTGATAATGATAATGATAACTTTTAAGAATTATTGTATAATATTTATTTAGAATATATCATTGGTATGGTCAATATGCATTAGACTTGCATCATAAAGTGCATATCGATTTTGATTCGATAAAGAATTCTATTTTAAAGATTATGCATCCCGCAAGCTATGAAAATTTTTTACTCGAGATCGCTCTCCGAAAAACCAATGGAGCGTGCTTTTAATTATTAACAAATATGTTCAGTCTAATAGAGAGTGGGTTGGTCGATTAAAATTTTGAAGCGTCTTTCCCTGGAATTTCAAAAGTTTCCTCAGTCACTTTACTCGGCGAATGCAATTACTCTTACAGCGAGGTAACGCAGGTAGAGTAGCTGCAGGAACTTTTAAAAGCGGCTGGACGGAGGTCTGTCGTAAATTTCTGAGAGGACCTGTATCGGGGAGCTAGAAATATTTTATACGCGGTAAAGCTTGGTTATTTATTTTTGACGTGCACTGTACGTGGCAATATCCCGTACGCCGTTGACAACGCGATTTATTTTCACATTGTTTCGCCTAGACGCATCACATTAATCACTATTGCATTTCTTGGATGATGAATAAATGCGTTTTTGCCATATGGACTCCTAGGAATATTTGCTTTTTAAATTGAATTTTTTTTTATATTAGCAATTCATTCACAAATTTCGCGAAAAATACAAAACTTTGACTACGAGTTAATTGTCCGCTAATCTATTAAATTTACGAAAACGCAATGTATTACTAAGCAATGTATTACTAAGCTGTTGTCCATTGTCGCGAAATTTGGTTTGGCAAGCCATTAAATATTTACTTGAGGGGACAGTCAACTTCAAAGTGGCCAGTACGTCTTATCCGACCATTTGCGAATGTTGACTTAGCCATGTAATTGAATTAGTCCGACGACTAAGTAAAATTAGACTCCGTTGATATCCCAGTGGAGACGTTTTAGGCGGCTGTGCGTCGGGGATGGCAAATAAAATTTTGAATAATGCAAATTTATTGACATACCAAAATTTCCTGTGCCCGTAATGTTATTCGTGCGAAATTTCGATAAGCGGCTACATTCAATTTGTCGCGATCTGCCCGCAGGAAATTACGGTTTTCACCAAATTCACAGAGTAATCGATATACGCACTGATCGAGCCTGTATGTACAGGGTGATTCAGAAGAAAAAGATGCAAAAAATAAATTCGCATATTGTACCTGAAAACTGAAAAAAAAACATATTTACTTAAAAACTCTCTTGAGCCATACGCTTACGCTTATTCGCCCATTTTTTTGCGACTTTTCCGAAATTTCCAATCGACTGCGAAAAATTCTATTGAAAATCTTTCAAAAGGGAATCACTGCGAATTCTCCAGAACGGATTTATCTGGTTGCTACAACTGCATACAAACACTGGCTGTATGCAAAACATTCGCAATGAATATTTGCACGGTACTCCACTCGTAAAATTTGCATTGAAAATTGACGAAATTACACGTGTTTCGAAAACTGAAAATTAGTCACGTTTTCAAACGTCCATATATGTATGTGCTATATTGTTTCTACGAACTTGGGCGTCGCTGGTCAGCGACTCTTATCGAACCCATGTCCAATCGCATTGAATTCACCTGTGAAACTTTGAAAGCTCACCTTTACGTTATGACTGATTCACCCTGGAGCTTAAAAAAGCTGTGGCAGCCTGAATTTCCCAACCTCAATAACGAATATATAGGACATCCTATTTATATCCATTAAAGTGACCTTTGACCTTAAACCAATTCGAATAAAAATAATTTTACACTGCTGAATCAACTTCAAATATTTTTTTTTATTTTCCTAGAAAAAAAAAGCTTTAAAACGAAACTTCAAAAGTGTGAATTTTCTCCCGGATCGCAAGCTTCCTCGAACGCGATTCTCGTTTGTTTATTCGGGACATTGGGTATTTACGCTGTGGTTTAGTTTACTCTACGTGTAAAGCTTGTTTTCCGGTAACGACTTGACAGAGTAAAGTTGAAAGCTTAAAAAATTGCCAAATATTCATTCCGTTAAAAAAAATTTTACGAAATCCTTATTTCTGGCCTTTTCACAGTTCAAAATTGTCAGTTACGGTCGCACACTGATACTTGTAAAATTTAACTTGGAAAATCAAAAGCTCTCTAGGGTCTAAGTGAAGCTTGTAGTCAAGTGTTTGAAAAGCTCAACCTTCCCGCTATTTCCGTGTATCTCTAGCGTCAGTAACTATATATACGTATATATATAATATATATATATACATACATACAAGTCTAATCCCAGAGACGTCTGGCGCACGCGGTTGGATAATTAAACGCTAAAGTTTAACTGTTGGTGAGATTCGCGACGCTACCAAGTGTCAGCAATCTCGGTGGCATCCACCTTGGGAAATTAGATAGTCCGGTTAATCGAAAATGGAAGATTGTTACCGAAGGATGGATCAATTTCTGCAGCAATGAATTTAATTGTGGTGTCAAGTAATCGACGCTTCTCTATAAGCTCCCTTTCGCATTCACCATATAAAGTAGACACGGTATACATATATAGTAAAGCAAAATACGATAACGTCTCTATCCCATAACTCTAGCATAATCGCAACTGACTATTCGGCAGTCGTCCACGTGGGACTCCTTATTCTGCTTAGCGTGACACGTGCTATTAACTAGCCGCACCTCGAATGGCCACTGGAAATACGTCTTTACGTAAGTGACGTAATCCCAAAAGAGACCGAATGAAATTTATTGAAAAAAATATTTGCCTCTGACTGTACGCATTGCCCGGGGTGTCGTTTTATCGATTTTAAGGTAGACAAACGTTTTCAAATTTCCCGCCGCTACGATTAACCTAGAAAATTTACTCGCGAACTTTCCAACTGTCGAAATCTCTTCCGATGGCTTTCGAAATTACGCGATTACACTCAAATTGCGAATTCCGAAATGCACGGAAATCGAGTCTCGTAGAAATTTTCGAAATTGCATTTTCTCGTTAAACCGGCCAATCCTACTCGTATGATGTTCCCATGAGTTTCCGCGAATCTGAAAACTCACCAGTGATAACAGCACGTATTCCCGTTAAGGGAAGAGTCGTTAATCAGCCGCGTCTCGGAGTCAAAGGTGGATTCGCGATTTTCTGTAAATTCTAAATGAGAATTTTTCTACAGTCACAGTAATCCAATATGGCCGCGCTACGAATATTAATCTGTTTTTTCTAGACGCACTTTGGCGGTTGCCGTTGAATTTCATTTTATCGTTAACGAAATCCTTTGTCATTTCTACGACGCAATATGCTGGCTTATCCACGTGGGATAACAAACCAGTGAATGCATTTATTTTTCCTATTGCGTTTCCCGCTTCAAATTTCTCTTCTGCGGATTGAACGTGGACCGAACTGAGTTGCATATTTTATTTTTTTATTCTCTTTTGTTCCTTCTTTTTTTTCATTAACTTCCTTTCTGTGACATATAAAATTCATTGTAAGAGACATTTATGGAAAATTGGAAAAGCAGGAAATAAAAATTGCAAGATGTCAGTGTCACAGCTATGTCTTGTTTAAAGATAGATATTGGAAATCGTTACTGGTACAGGGTTTAACTAGGGGATGGACGTCAACCCTTGCGAGAAAACATCTGTAAGTTGACTTGAACTTTATTTCCTTAAATATTCGTGAGTCATTTTTTTCAAACTAGAATAGAAAATACTTTTCATTCTAAATTTCAATTTTGTCTCACGCAACGATGATACTGTTTGATTAACAAAAATTACTCAAAAGCTATTTCATGTCTACCTGGCTATTAAGCTTTTCGTGGTTCGTGCTAAAGTCCCCGCTCATACCAGAAACGAATAGCTATCCTTCGAATTTCGCCAGTTTGGTGAGTAAATTAAGTTAGCGTGTATGATAATTGCTCGAATGATTATACGAACGTGTGGACAGAACGACGAATCAGTCATTTAATTTATGTTAATATGACGTATATATGCGTCACCCATATATAAAAATATATCCCCAAAGTATTCCCCCAGCAATAAATATATGAATTTGCAGGACAACTGTTTCACTCGAACTTGAAGCCTGTGTAATATTTCGTATAAATTCATCGAATTTCTGGAAAAAAAAAACAGAAAACCATTTCAGAAGGTCGCGGGCATCCCCTATTTTCATTAAGGGATGCTCGGTCGCAGTATCATTTTCCGCGAGAAAAAATGAAAAAAGAGGATACCCAAGGCAAGATCGACAGTAATAGGATATATTATATAAAAGGTAAGAGGAGCGAGCAAAGCCCGGGAATATTTGAAAAGGGAGATTCGCGCGAAAGCAAGTGAGACTCCCGTGACAAGGAGTACTTTGGTTCTTCTTATTTTTCACTTTCTTTTTTTCTTTCCTTTTTCTTCTCATTTCCCGTGTACCGCAAAGAACAATCTCACCATTGTATCTCCAAACGGTAGTCACTGTCCAAATAAAATAAGCCTGTACCAGGCGTTTCTGGAATCCCCCGTGGAACGAGAGAACGCCCTAATTGCAGCGCAGACAATAACGGAATTAATCCAGGGGAAAGCTCGTTAAGGGAGCAATAAGATTAGACGGTGCTTGTTTGCCAAAAATTCTATTCTTTTTGAAAAATAAATCTAACGTGTGAATACTAAGCGTTGATAAAGAAGGCATTAAGATTTTTGGATAAAAATATTTTCTCTACAATTTTCTTCATAAACGTCACGCGTGAAAATAATAATCCACGTTACTGGACAAGAATGGAGAATACATTTTGGGTATAGAAAATTTGACATATTTTTATACAGACTCTATAAATACTGTATGAGAAAATAAGGGATGAAATTGATGATACTCGGATATGATTGGCTTATTCACTGGTACGAGAATCGCTGGTGCCGTGGCGGTAGATTCGAATTTTCTTATTAGTCCTAGAGTGGGTGTGGTCCTTTTTTTTCCAAATAATGTTTTTCTTCAGTCAAGGGATGCGATTGTGAAAGATGACTTTGCCACGGTTGCTGTTTCCAATTTTCATACCGGCTAAGCCTCCGGGGTTCAATTTACCTACTATAAGGGGCGAATATCCTTTTACATCCTCTCCTCGTAGGTTCGTACCACTATCATGCTTCCGTCTGATAAAATATTTACTTTGGTAAAAGCATGCAGAAATTGTACTTCCTTTGGATACGTCCTTGCCCAAATTCAGAGAGTATCTTTTCTATTATTCATCGATACGCGTGTTTTAGTGCGTTAGAAGGAAAATTGCATTCGCTATTTGTGTTCATTTTTATCAGGATTTTCGATTAACAATATACTCGTCGTTCGATAGAAAATTGCATGAAAAATTATCCAACCGTGATGACTGATTGTCAATTGGAGATGAAAATATTGTTTCTTCAAAAATAAATCAGCATTCAAATTCATTTAAAGAAACCCTGGATGTTAACCCCTTGCGTGGGTTAGAATTGCAATAAAGACAAATTCAAACTCTAAATATTTATCTTGGCAATACACATTAACAATTTACCCAAAAAAGTGCATTTCCTGCATGGACTATGTTCGTTTTGTAAAAAAAATCGCAAAAAATTTGCAAATGCAGAAAACATCGTTAACGCGGTTCTCGTAACGGAGTGACATTCGCACTAAAATACGTTGCGCGTTCCTGCAACGCTCAGAGGATTTATTGCAGTTGCACGCAATGCACATCCTGCGTGCAACTAGGAAAAGCGATGCACTACGTAGCATAGGAATCGTGCACACAAAAAACCTGATAAAGGAATTTCGCCTGGTTCGATAAATTTTGTTGATCAATTTGATTTTCATATCTGTCATATTCAAATATGAATATTTACAGACAGATAGAATTAAAGGTAAAAGTATACGGGCGGTAGGATACAAAAATAATATTTAAGTACATGGAAAATTGGACGAAAAGAATTTCAATATTCAAAAGTTCATCGATCAAAGGGAAGACAGAAAAAACTTTTTAATTACAGCATCCCCAGGACTCTCTCGAGCATTCGACTTTCGTCCCGGGTAACAACCCTTGGGATTTATCTATCCAACCCGACTGCGCACAGAATTTATACCGGCGGTTCCTTCTGGAATCATCGTCCTTCATAAAGCATAACAAAACCTTCCCAGTCAGCTTAACGACGAAAGATATTTGCTTTAGGCGTGAAAAAAATAAAACGGACTATTCATGAATACAAGCTTAGTGAGGTTAGCACTATTATGAGTATTTGATTTTTCGAAATCATTGATCAACGAATTAATTGAAGATCGACTTTTGATAAATCGATGAAATTTGATCCTATTTTCAAAAAAAAAAAAATAAATAAATAAACCTCGTAGGTGATAATAATTTGCGTGACAAAAAAAATGTCTAATTATTTAATATGCCAACAGCCGTAATTCAACGTGACTTAACGAGTGACCGTATTTCCCAAATAGTTTGCCGGAGTTACGTGCAAGGGCAAAGTGGAAAAAGTGTTTTTTTTTATTAAAATGCAACTCGAGTACGATTTTTACAAAATTAGTTGAATTATACAGTCGTATCCTTTTTGTCCTCTCAAGTTTTGCGTCTCTTTACGAGAAAACTTGATAAACTCGAGCGAGGACGGAAATACCTGAGGATGCTCATAGCAGTGTCTGATCACTTTCAACAGCCTCTCTCGTTCCACCCTTCTTTCCTTCCATCCGTAATATTTACACTGTCAAGGCTTTTTCGCGAGAAAACTGTAATCCGATAATCATCAGACGCAATAGAAATTGCGATTTTCAATGAGATTCCGAGCGGAGTTGCATAGGCGTACGAGGCCAATGGTTAAGAAGCTGGCGACATCTGCAGGCATATCGGCAAGTATTACTGTAAGCGAATATTCCGAAATTAGAACCAAGTACCAACCTCCATTTTATTTTGAAAATTCAAATCCGGCATTTCAGGTAAATCGAAAAATTCTTCTCCAGCCAGCACCACTGGAAGGAACTTTTAGCGAGGAAGTATTCTCGCAGTAGCTACGCCATTGCATCCCGGCCAGACTCATTGCTTATTTATTTGTACAGTCCACGTAAAAAAAAATCCATTGCGTTTATTCGTCCGTCTGGCTCTTGCGCTAGCGTCGCGTTAATGCACTCGAGAAACTTTTGTTAACTGCACAAATATACTTATGCGACTTTGTGGTTTGAATTAGTGGGAGTGTTGTCGAGGGGTTCTTTTTTTTACCCAAAAATACATTAAGGACCCAAGTACTACAAAGTTACGAATATAAAACGTTCTTTGGTTCGACCTTATTTGCAGCGTAACAACGGCTTATCGAACATTAATGTTTCGCATCAAGTGCTTTTCGTTATACGAATGATTAACCAAGAAAGGAGTACCAATTTAACCAAGCTAACTATAAGGTAGCGTGTAAACAATAAGGTCAGACCTAAAGCAACGCCATTGCGTGATTGTTCAAAAACTTTGTATGTATGTATAACACAAGATACAACATGGTTTTAGCACTTGGTACAACGAGCATCAAACAAATGAAAACATTATCTTTGCCATGAAGCTTTTTGGCTGATCTAATTTTTCAAGCTGTTAATTATCACTGTTAAGAATAAAAAAAAATATTCATCTATTTTCACGTCAGCGACAGTCGTCAGTGAATTATTCGACTTGGCTTCCGATACATTTTGGCGACGACTGTACGTTCGTCGAGTTATCCAAAAATAGCAGAAGAGTCAGTTTTCGCGACAAAAAAAATGATAGGGCGTTCTCATGTAACTACCTTTTCAAATCGACGAAAGCAAATCTCATCGTCGAACTCGAGGCGACGCGATAACAATCAAAATTCGCACGTAGCATGCTTACGAAAATGTTGAATTCGCATGTCGCTTTAAAAAAAAAATCTTTAAATGCGTATTCGCCCTAAGGTCTTAGAAATCAATAGATCCAATGACTTGCCGACCATACTTAATTCAATTGACTCTGAATTGAAGCCCCGTGTTAGCACTGGCGTTAGCCATATCCGATTTCTAATTGCGCGACGACCTTAAGTCCGATCCGCATTGCTAACTACATTCTAAGTCAATTCGCATGGGTCACGAGGACTTCGTAAAGTCAGTATCTTGAGGGTTCCCCGCGTTACTTGATTAGTACAATTTATTTGCATTCAGCTGCGAAACTAAATCGAACATCGTCGTAGCCTATATAATTTCGAGGCTGGAAGGTGAAGATTTTCGTTCGCCTAAAGTGATGCAAAGTGACGTCACTCGTGCTTATAATCACAAAAAGCGCCACAACAAAATTATTCTGTTGATATTTGCTCAAACAATACGGGTGCCGCTAATATTTACGAATAATTCCGATTCACATACCACTCACGTCTAGAAGTGCCAAAATAAATTTACAAAACGTTATCGAAACCCCTGGTGAATAAAAAAAAAAGGTACAGAGGTAACACTCTGAGTATCTGCAAAAAAGACAATCGATACCTTTGTTCTTTATTCGTCACACGTAACCACAACGTTACTGCGTTCAAATGATTACTGTTGTATATGCGTACTAAAAAAAGCTTACCACCCGTTAGTAACAGCCAGTCAAAAGCTTTTGCAGGTAACGCGAGATAAACGCGTTACTGGAATTATCCTCGTAAATACTTAAGGCTGCTTTGAGTGTATTAATTTTTTTTTCAACCACAAACGCCCCACAAATCTTGCAGCTCATGAAAGAAGAGGATCAACTTCAATATAGACTA
The DNA here is from genome assembly GCA_030142595.1 of Trachelus iudaicus. Lineage (NCBI taxonomy): Eukaryota > Metazoa > Arthropoda > Insecta > Hymenoptera > Cephidae > Trachelus > Trachelus iudaicus. The sequence continues at coordinate 616,038 of JARQTH010000670.1, forward strand.
TACAACGCGTTAATAGGATAAAATGAAAAAAGTGAATGCTACATCGATTTTGTGTCATTCCATAAATATTTTCCTCTATAATTTATATAATAATAATATTGCTTTCTTGTAAAATTTTCACTGTAATAATTAAATACTTCAAGCAACCCCGCCCCTGCACAGTACTTTACATCCTGTAACACCTGAGGAGTGGTACTTCCGGTTGGAATGGACCCTGTCGAAATTAACAGTATAAGTTAAGTCAACAATACATGAAAATAAGAATTGAGCTTATTATATAGAAAATAACATAAGCACTAACTTCTGCAAGTACTCGTTACTGCATAAGTTCCACTTGACTTATAAATTACTTAACATCTAATTAAAATAAATTAACTGTACAGAATTACTATGATAATTTATTTTGTCATTATAATTAATATAACTTAAATGCGCTGCACGTTGCTATAGACTGTTCAACAGGTATGTACACCTCAAGACACTAAGTGTTCTCAAAGTGCATTAAACTGACCCCTCCCATTCGGTTGCAACAAGATGCGCTCTAGAAGTGCATTTACGTTAAGTCTCTTTGCTTAGGTACGGAAGATGCATATTGCATACACACGTATGACACGTATGCCGCGAGTTGTGTTATTGCTGCCACGTGAGATACGTACGTAACTCCTGGCCAAAGCAAATGTTTTATTTATACCTCGTTCACAGTTGCATACTCAACGCATTTGCACAGCAGTGCCGTACCGGAAGTTCTGTTCGCTTGGTAATGCCGTTGTGTACTCATTCATTCGCTGCATTTTACTTTCGCATGGGAAACACATCCCGCTAGACACGTATAAATGCAATGCAAAGTAAGTGCAACAAAGTCATCGCATCGTACGTCGAGTGAATCAAGAGCACCGCGGCCGCATGAATGAAGTCACTTGAGAGTCTCACGGCATCCGTTACAACGGAGGATCCAAAAAACAAACGAACAGTCATCTCGAAATTCTGTAACACCTCGAGAGTCCGTGGCTGTTGGAAAACGAAGTTTTTACCCAGAAACACGTTCTTTCTTTATTCAAATATTCCGATTTAATAATCAGGACCCACTTGGATAATTTAGTTGGAGTTGCTGAGAGAGAGAGAGAGAGAAGAGTCGATCGATCTTACGAATTGCGTCGATGGAAATTTTATGCAATTATAGGAGTTCACTTTGAGGTTTTTTTTTTTGGAAACTTAAGTGATAAATTTTTAGATAAAATATTAATGATAAGAAAATTCCTCATGCCGAGGGATTATTTTTTAGTCTAACGTGACGCGTCAGGTGTTCCGTGCAATTTTTGTATTCCCCGTGATACACTGCACGCAATAATTTTTTCCCGTTTTTTGCTGTGAATATATTCGTTGTATCGTTATCGCGGCTGGTGACATAGGCGTGGACTCGATAATGAATTTTTAATTTGTCTTAATTCCACGTTAACCAGATCAATCGGATTCAATTGGTAAAGCAATATGTTCCGCGAACTTGAACAATTGATTGTAAATCTAAATAAGGCGAATTTGTCAAATAAAGATCCATTATCAGATAACTGAGGAACTCGAACCTTAGAGAATTCAACGTTCTGAATATTCCAACTGATTTTAGAGACAGGAGTGGTTAGGAGCTGACGAAGTAAAATTTCGTGTCATTCAATCCCCTCAGATGATTATTTGAATAATGTACCGTCCCACTGAATTTCGCATTACATCATCTCACGAAGTGCCTGCCCCACCTGCAGAACCCATTGAAATTGTCACTGATTGATGGATATTATTCAACGCTCCTAAAACCATAAGAAAAAAAAAAAAAAAATTTCGCAAAGGCGTTTTCTAAGAGATTGCCCGGCATTGAATGTACTGAATCTGAAAGGATGGCAGCCGCCAGACCGAATCAAGTGAAAATGTTGAAAGGGGCAAGAAGATTTTTAATGAAAGACACGGAGGAAAATGGGAAATCGACAGGAATGAAATGAATTGGATACCCATTCGGAAGTATACTAATGCTTCTTTGATATTTTGTATCAAGAAAACTGCCTCAAGAAACAATAAAGAACAAACACGTCGAGTAAATAAATTTAAACAAATTTTTAAATTGCCCTACCTTTATGATCGATGTGACAAGGAACAATAAAAAAAGGGTATTCAAAAAAGTTCGTCTCAAGCTCCTGTAAAAAATCGAGAACCGGTTGTTTCGTTCGTCCTGGAGGATATCATCGTACTACCTACTTATGCTTTAAGCAAACGACTCTATACCCGCAGGTATCCACCTACTGCTTGTTCGCTACCTCATTCCTTTCTGATTTCCCAAGAAAACTCCTGCTTCTCCGAGAGATCCTTATGGATTCCGCTTGTCTAGATTGCATTAGATTTTTAAATTGAGTTTCGCCAGACAGCCACAATCTAGAGTCTACCTAAAAAATTCACACGGTGGATAAAAGCCATGCTAAACTTCACCCGAGACCATCGAGTAGTTGTTTGTAATTAAAAAAAAATCATAAATGAATTTAGTTTAGCATAGTTTGCCGCGTAAGATATTATTGATAAATATTGAAATCGCGTTCGGATACATTCTTTTTTTTTTTAATTATATTACGTAACAAAGCTTACGTGCTTCTTTGCTGTAGAATTACGTGCGCATTCCACACATCCTAATTATAATTAACCATAACCACGGCTGACATCTCGAACAGGATATTTGTGGTCTCTCAACACGCGACACGAGCCTTGATTAATCGAAATATTACCAGGGGGTCCCGGTTAGTTCGTTAACGTGGCGCATGATAATGAAAATATTGAGAGATAAAAAATAAGCCACCCTCCGAGTAGGTAATTTTCAAAATTCACTCCTGCGATCACCGGCGTACCTTCTGCCTGTGGAAGAAAAGACGAATAATAACGATATAAAGAAAAAAGACAAAAAAAATGAAAAAAAAATTTCATTACTCTCAAAAGTAAAATCTTACGTTTCTCTCGTTCGTTAAACAGCACGTTTAAAGGATGCCACAGCGAGTCCCTTTGTCTTCGCTCCTCGTTTAATTAAACTTGGGGCATTAAAGCCTCAGGTAGGTGTAAATGCTTTGGTGACGTAAGTCGCCCTTAAAGTGGCGACGGGCTTTAAAGTTTGTTGTTCCTTAACCCAAGGTCTAACGATGATCCAGATAACGCAGTAACTTTTTGACAAAGATTTTTGGATTAGGAGAAGCTTTAGTAGAACTTGTCCTAACCCCAAATCCAGGTCTCAGTAGAATCACGAGTTTATTACGTACTAATTAACTACATGTACAAACAATGATTTTCACTCACGTGAAAAATTTGATCATTTTGGAAAAAATATCTTAGCAGTGACGTCATCTTGGGGATACGTACCTGTAAAAAAAAAAAGAACATTCATTAGCTACGGTCAATCATATATTCGGTGACTGATGTACTCGTTATTTGGATGCTAAAAAAATTTAATCCTCATCTTTATGTACAGAAAGTAACCAAAGATGAGGATTGTCGTTAGGAGCTTTTTTTAGCTTTTTTTTTCTCAAAAATCTCATTTCCTGCAACAAAACAAAAGTATTTCTTTGTCGCTCAGTAGAAATTCCCTCTTGCCGAACGACTGGAATCGTTAGCTTGGCACCGGCGTAGCCAACTGTCAATTAGCGGGGGTGGGGGTCAACCCTATTCTCCACCCACATCCCCTGCCCACATGGACGCGAATTAGTACTCCGATCGTAGTAGCAATTAACCTCTGGCCTTCAATCTGATAACGTCTGTTCGGTTTTAGAACAAGGGCTATTAGCGAACGCTGTTGTTAAAGTTCGGTCGGTAAGTTTGGGTGAGATAAAAAAGGTCGAGAAGAAAAAAAACACGTCGAAAAAGTGAAACAAAAGACTACAAAATAATTAATACGTTGGGCAATTATCAGTCGTGTCATTTTTTTATAATTTTTTCACCGGTTCACTGATTACGATCAGCGACACGTTACGAGGTCGTTTGACATTTTAAGTGGTAGTTGCATGCATATCCAATATGTAGATATAATTAGCATGCATGCATAAATTAAGTGATTTTAAAGATAATCCATAAATATATTAAAAATCGAGTACAATATCCTTTCCTTATTAAAATACAATTTCTTTCAAATAAATATGCTTCACTATTTTTCCCTTTCTTCCCCTATATGACACACATGCAACTTACGGCTTTTATATCTGTTCTACGCTCGCCGTGGAATCATGAAACTTGGTGCAGTGACCATGAACGTAACGTATGCTTATATTTATTGAGGTAATTCAGTCGAGTAGTTAAGGCGGCACTTTCGAAACTCAACAAAGTTCGATAGTTTCTAGTTGAATCACACTGTTAAGCTTTTGGCCCTTAACGACCCTGAAGATGTTCTCTCTGGAAAAGGTAGTTTCTTACTAGACCTCCATTTTGGATTTTTATCAGTGAGAATCGATATATTATTTTCAATTTATCTTTACAGACTTCATATGTATTTTAAGCTTTTGGCCTTTAACAACTCTGAAGATGTTCTACCTGAAAGAGGTAGTTTCTTGCTAGACCCACATTTTGGATTTTTATCAAAGAGAATCGGTATATTATTGCTTTTCTAATTTATTCTTACAGACTCCAAATTTATTAATCGCGTGTTACCGGTTACGGCAAGGGGAGAAAGTTTTCTTTAAGAAATGACGTTTTGGGTGAAAAAGATTATACACCCACGACTACACTCGTGGGACCCATCCATTCTATGGCAGTGGAGGACGGAATGACAGTCGAGGTGTCAACTTGTCAAAAGTACCAACGCTGAGAAAAAATAAATATAAATGTATATTAGAAGAGCGAGCATGTATACACGCTCAAAAATGTAAAACGTATACGAAACGTATGTGCTTGTTTGTCAGGTACGAAATGAAAATAAAGGAAAGACAAAAACCAATATAAACTTACCCCCCAAAAAACCAATTACAGAAAGTTGACGTTGATTTTGAGTTGGAAGACTGGCACAGTGAATGCAAGTTTACATCAAGTAATGCACGCACGGTGGTTCCCACTGGTAGCCACATTAGAGAGGATATAAAAGTTCATAAGTGGCCCGATTGATGAATTATGTCAATAAGTGTATCCATTAACACTTACAATTAGAAAGCAGGAACCACGGAGGGTAACAGAAGTGCTGGAAATTGTAAAATTTTTTGGAGCACGGAACCGGGGCAGGGGAGAAAAGCGGGCACTTACGGGGATGCTTAGACTTATTGTTAATGCGCTCATTCACCCACGAGCTGGTCTCCTTTACCAGTATCTTAAGGTATCCCGTCTTATCCATTTGTATCCTCTTTTTCTACATTTGTTTCTTGCTTACTCCTATACTCCTAATCCTTACTCTGCTATTTTAATTTTGTTTTCTTTTTTCTTATTCTTTACTTTCCTTATTTCATTCCTTCTGCCTTCTTCTTCCCGTTCTCTCCAAGTGGGTTTACCGCGAAAAGTACCTCAACCTAAATTAAATTTCAATTAAACAATTGGAATTAAAGGTACTACCGAGTCTCCCTTTACCTTGAGGCCAGATTCTTGAATATTTGAGGTGGTACTTCATTTACATTAGCGAGAATGAAAAAAAAAGATGGCGGCGAGAAGTCGTATTTCCCGAGTGCTTTAATTTTATGAATTTACATTACCCACTCTGTACACTGCTTACAATACGAATCCTTATTGCCTGAATCTACAAGAATGTCTATATACATTTTTAGGTGTACCCTGCTGCAACTAATTTTTATCTTTATTTTGCTTTCTTCTAAAATTCTTAATCTCCAGCTGTGCATGGAATTTTAATATATATTTATTATATACATATCAGAGTACATCACACTACTGTTAAGAGGATTGTCTAGTCGAACAGATCAGCTTGGTCATAAAGAGTCACGTCGTTGACGAATGACACACCTGTGGCACTAACAACCCTCCTTTGAGCCCTACGTAGCAGTTTTATGTACCTACTTTATGGGGTTGGAAAAAGACGTGACCTTAAAACTGGACGACCCTTTGAAAAGAATCGTGTCAGCTGAGGTTTCGCTTCGTGAACTCTGCCTCTGTCGTGTGGCCTACGCATAAACTCCTGGTATAGTTCCTTATCAAATATTAAAATATTAACAGCGTAAGAAACAGCGTTGTCTATTTTCGGGGTGTTCACTATTTGATAAAGCTGGAAGCCGTTGATTATTTTTACTTAAACAATGGTGGAAGGTAGTTTTTGAAAAAAAAAACTTTGCAATAAAGTTGGAATTTGTATTTTTAATTAATCTGACAAGTAAACGCGTGGGGTGTTTGCTCGCATCAGACTTGTGAGGTCGCCCCCAGCAGCCCAATGCGTTTCATACGTAGAAAAAAATTGCACAGCCATTCCAGGGTTAAATGAGTGCATCGTAGCGACAATGGGTTTTTAGTTATAATGTGTCTTTATCAGTGTTATTACGGTGCAGCTGTAGACGTAAGCATTAATCGTGGGATTAATCCGGATGGCAGTAAAATTAATCTGCAAACTGATCCGCGAACGAGCTTTCCGGACGCGAGAGCTCGAGCCCTGTCGAGGGCTTTACGACGAGACCGGCTTTTAGACCACGGAAATTAAAATTGAATTCTGCAATTACCCCAATTACCTCCTAGCTTCTAGCATGGTCTATACGGCAAGTCGGACACCATAACGTATAATTTTATATTGCAGTTTAGTTGGGGAGAATTCACAAACAAACAAAAAAAGAATGACGGGACATAGCCCGTATCTAACCGACGGCTCGCAGAAGCTCGGACGAATATTTCAATTTGAAAAACAATTCGAAAAATTACCTATCCATATTTATGTATGATGAAATTCATCTCGATACAACGCCCAGGGCATTCGCCGTTCTCGAAACAAAGTTAGATTGCATCACAATTTCTCAAGAAAATTACATCCACGTCTCGATGTTTTGAGGACGCGTTATTTTTCAAGATGTCGCTCAGAAATTCCTCGCGTTACTGTGTATCACTTTTTGTCACTGGTTTCCACTGAGAACGTCTCGGGAGATTTTCTACGTACGATAAATAATCACTTCATCCTTGCGTAGCCTGTAAAAGCAAAACCAAAATTTAATCTAAATTTATTTACATCCAATGTGCTTGTAGCATATGACAGCGTTTCATTATCCCACATGTGTAATAACCGTCGCTGAAAATGTCGTTAGTTTCGAAAGCTAATACGAAGATATTGCAAAGCAACGACATAAAACGAATGGGCGACTATACACGAGAGTATTCAGACAGCGCGTTAACAAGGATTTCAGTTAAACATTTTGCATCGGGTTGAAACTTTACTGCGTATATTTCCCCACGCAAAATGGAAGGAAAACACTTCGACATACGGTATAAGCCGAGTAACATCATTTTCTCGGTACGGCGTCTTGAATGTTTCGCAGAAGTTCCTATCTTAAACAACGTTACCCATGTAAGTGGTAGAGAACAGTTTAGCGCGGGTAATTCGAACTGACTTTAGAGTTATCTTAAATTTATTTTTCAAAGTTTATCGCGCAACGGTATTGTAGACAATGATATAACGTTGTTCAAAGAAAACCATTAATCTGATAAACTATTTTCGTATACAACAAAGAATATTAAATATCCTATCGATGGGAATCTCGTACAATAAGTTATATATGCTTTACTCGAATGCTGAATCTTATACCTATACTTTTTTTAGGCTATAGTAGGTTAACACGTTAGACACAGTATGTATATTTGAATGTAACATAGCAATGTTTACACTGTAACGTGTTTGCTAAAAGGTATGTATATACGTTGGAAAGTACATAGCCACTGATAGGGATTGAGGAATGATTTATCAGAGGAACCGTAGCAAAATACTTTTGAGCTGCCATTTCGAAGCTGTTTGACGGGAGATTTCCGAGCATTTGATTTACCCGACCATATGTAAGCACGGTATACGTATAAGATAAAGGAGAGAACAGCAATCAAAAGCGTGTCTATCGAATTACCGAAATCAACGAGTCGAATTTACATTCGCTTTGGAATTCAGTTCGCGTGATAACAGAGACGTTCCTTTGAACTTTAGAAAAAAAAAAGAGTATTAAAGAAAATGTTAACTTACGTAACCCCAACTTTGAGTTAAAATTATTCCTGAAATTCACTCGCGCGATGATTTTTACAAGTTTTTTATAGCTCGGTGTAGTGATTACTGCGTTGGGACGTTTACCGCGTAGTGGTGATGATGAATTTGTCTGCGTACAGAGATACAATGTATTTTATCTCAGCAAAGAACTAACCCCGATTCACGAGCTGAGAAAGAGGCTAATGAAATATTACCATCGGCGGCCTGTGCTGCCCTCGGCACGACACCGAGGTCAGGATCAATATCGCCATGTTGTATTTTTACACTTGGTATACCTTGCAATAATAAATTCGTGCAAGTAATTATGTAATAAATCAGTATCTGTATATTTTGCATTAATCTCTAACACGTTGCGTAGTTCGAAACGTCAACATGGTAGACTGTAATCTTAGTTCTCGTGAAATCCGCTAGAGTTCAGTCGGCAGCCAATAACACAAAGTGGCAGCAGCTATTGGCTGCGACGAAGCTGCGCAACTTCAAAGTAATACAGAAGAATTGAATATGCAAGTAGAATCTCTGGTAGAATATGCGAAATATAACTGAAGTTATTTTGGTTCAAAGATAAATTTGTCCAATTTGTTATACCGGCTTGAATTGATACATAGGGTCCGATTACGTTGTTTCTCTTTTACGTAATCCGTTCATGTCATTTAACGTCGAATTTTCTCGAAATAATCTATCTCTCTCTCTCTCTCTGTTTCTGATTTGAAAAGTAAAACTCGTATCACCAGTAGCACAGCCTCTGGGATCGCTGGATTTCACATTCACCCTTTTGCTTATATCCACAGTTACGCATTTTCAGGATTCTCCAGCTGTTGCCGTCGGTTAATTTCGCGAAAATCTTTCAGGCGCGAGTTCATCGTTAAGGTCCATTATTCCGAAAACCAGGGACGGTGGCACAAAACCACGCTCCATTTAAAAATTTTCTCTTTCACTTCAAAGTAGGCGCATTCATTTAGTTTAATCAATTACCCAGCTCTAATGACTGTCTTTATCCTTTTTTTTTTTAAATTTCGTTCCAGACACCACCACCTATTATTGTTTACCCGCGGTATAGGGTGGATCCAATTTTGTTTGCAAATATGAACCCAGTGACGATATGCTGAACTTCTATACTGTATTCGTGGAACAGAATCGATCTTTGAAATTTTATAGGTGTGTAGCGATAGTGGTTTTTGTTTTCAGGATAAAAAATGGCCTTCTGGGATTCGAAAGGTAACATACAGAGGGTTGCTCTAAGTGTGTTATCCTTATAGAGTACCCCAATTTTATCGATTGCAGCATACGTGAGTACGAAAATATATGTGGATTCGTCTTAAAAAAAATTCCACCTACCTATTGTTCAAAATTATACCTACGGAGTGCATTTACAAGCATCACTTACTACCCCAATTGAATCTCGTTATTGCTCGTTAACGATAACAAAAACATTTACTGTTCCTGTTACGTGTACCTAGTGCGAAAAAATAGCCTCTAGTCGTTTCTGAATTTGCATGTAAATTCTTTAAGGTCGCAGGGCCGTATTGGGCACGGAGACTGGGGGTGCAGGAGTAATAGAAAAAAAAACTTGGGATACTTCATTCTGCCTGTAATAGCAAATTTTTTATAAAATTACTTTCCGAGTATCGTGAAAATTATCTTATTTCTCGTTTAGAGATTCTCTTCGTTCGTTACACGCATTTAAAACATGGCCGCCGCTGCGTCCACGTTACCCTAATTTACATAGCCGATAAATGCGTATACGCAATACGGTATGTATGTAAATGAGAAATTTGTATGCCAACGTATAAATTTGAATTTGATAAAATATCAGACACAAAGTATATTTTTTGTTATTTGTATCGAGGTTGAATGTGCCGTGTATTTTTTTTCGCGGGAAAATATAGATTTTTTGAATACGTATTATATCATTGACTATTGTTGTTAGAAGTAATAAAAATGTGGCACCGTCCTGAAGCGAGGGTTACTCGTATGTCGGTCTCGAAGGGGTTGAAAGATGATAAGTTATGAGGGTGAGTGTGTGTGAAGCTAAGCAGAGCTTTCTCAATGATTACTTTAGTTCACGGGTCGATGGTCCCCAAAAGATTATTCCTTGTTAATTTACTAAAACCCTATTATAGTCTACGGTACAATTGCATTAACCTATATCAAACAGATTATTGTAATCAGAGTAGAATGAAATACGATAAAGGCTAAAGTGTAGAACAGCTGGTACACGGGGTATTATTAACGTTGTTTATTAATTTTTTAAATAAGAAATTTCATTATTTTTCCTATTCACTCATTATTGTGTCATACGTGCATATTTTATTAGGAGATCATTCCAGTAATTTTCGTTCTTATACAAAATTTTTATCTTACAATTATATATCCATTTGAATATTTTGGTTTAACGGCTGAGGATTAAGGATTGATTTAAGCTGCAGACAATTTTCGCTTATTAGTATTTACTGTTGAAAGTCCACCTGCTGTAACGAACTGTGAAAATTGTATTGTTAACGTCGAAGTAGCGGGGAATAAAATTTCTAATAAATTCACAAACACTTAGTGATTTCTGCTTCGAATGTTTACGTGACAATTCAGGCGTGACGTGAATTTTCGTGAATTTGTAGATACTGGGTAAAATCAACTTCGGGGCTGCACGTACTGTGTAAATATCATTGTGACATGTTCCAACCCTAATTTCACTGGTTAGCACGTGACCCAGAATTTAGATTCACTAAGGGTGGCCACAGTGACAAAGCATGCCAGCGTGATAAGAAAATTTATATATGTATATTATATTTCAGGTGAATATTGTAATTGACTACAAGTAAGATTAGAATTATTAATTCGATTCAAATTAATTAATAACGATTATTTAATTCCATTTCAGCGATATGATTTTTCGATTAAATTAAAAGACATCCATTTTATTACACTTCGAACTGCATAGGGAATTTTTGATTAACTGCACATTTTCATTCGCTCTGTTGCAGCACGTCGGACAATTTCCAGAGTTTCGTCTATCAACGAGATGCTGCAGCAAGCGGCAGATACGCCGAGTTAGCGAGTGCAAGGATGTCCGATAAGAAAAATAAGATTATGAGAAAAGAAAGAGACACGAGCAAATAGCTAAATTAATAAGAATGTTTTAATAAGATTTTCATTGCCGGAAATTACGTATACGATATTATATTTTCATAAGATTTTTCTCTTTTCACCATGACAACAAAAAAATTGTTTTACCCTTTCGCAAGCATAGTAAGTAATATTCTCAGTTTGAGTACTGATATTTTTCTTACAATAAGTTTTCGTATTTTAATAAAACAAATCCAGCCTGACCTGACCTAAATGTCTACCGCACACACGATGGTAATATCTACAGCAATCTCCTTTATTCACTTTATCTGGCTTTATCTCGCTCTATACACCAAGATGCTGAATCATACAAAGGGCTAACTCACCCCAGCTGATTTATTAAGCAGAATATTTCATTATACGTCACAATCGACGGATAAGGGATGAGATATGACCTGAGCATTTACGATCACAATACACGTGCGTCGCAGTCCTGATCTGAACGTCCCCTATATTAAAGTAGGATTATATTAAATCCGCGATCATTCATAATTCCCGTGAATTCCTCCATAGAGAATCACGTCAGTCCTGCCAACGAAAGAAAAAAAATATAGTTGCACCTAAAAGTGCTATTCCAAGTTTCACTCGAATACAACACTCGGTAAATTTGTATTGTTATCCGTGATAAGGAAAAGGTAATTAATAATACGCAGGTAGTTACAGATAATGCGTGCATTAGGAATGATAAATAATTTGGTTTGAAAAGATACTGCGCGAGCATTCTGCTTTTAAATGACGCTGGTAGTAGGTTATAGTTCACAATAAATCAGGTAGGTGACCCAGTAGCGTTAGTAAAATGGCGTGTACGGGAGTGACGGGAGGATTTGTTTCAGGAGGATAAACTGATTGGCGTTTTTGTAAAGACAATAAATACAAAGGCATTACAAGTGCTCGGATAAGAAGATAGCCGGAAACTTAAGTGGATAGATTTCTATTATTAGGACGTGCGAGTGCCATTGAATTCGTGGTTTTGACTTGTAAAATTCCATGGCTTCAATACGCGAATGGCCGCTGTAAATTGTTTCATTCGAATAGACGTGACATTAGCTCAACTAGGAATTACTGAGACGCAATGGAATAGAATTAGATTATCGCGTGTTTTCCGGTAAAGTTGGCCCTTTCCCTTCGCGTTATGTCAGATTATCACGACGTGCGTCGTTCTACCCCAAAATTCGTGCCGAATTTTTTCTGACTGACACGTGCCTACCTACACTGGATATCTGTACATACCGTTGTCAATCTTCGTAACTCAAGACCTGGCCTATCTTCAAACTGTAACAGGTATTCCAATTTCGTCTGACAATTGTGCACGCAAAGTTTATCCAAGACAGATATTTACTTGTCTTTTTTTACCTATAGTCACGCCGCGGCATTAGATATTGAGGTTAACCTTAGCAAAACCGTACATTAATCATTGCTATGATTAACTCGAGTGAACCCAAGTCAAAATCGGTGTGATATACTTGGTAGAAAATATTAATTTTCATAGCTAGACAGGTTATCATAAAATCTATAATAGACCTTCTTAAATCTGTGAAAATCTAATGTTACGACACGACTATGTAAGCGTTTGGCATTCGTTTTAAGTAACGTGACATTTAACTTGATTTGCATTGATACCTTTTGAAATTCAAATTTATTCGCGTGTAACGTTCATTTCGTTCTTTCGATATTTATGGCAATACGACAGCCAAATTTCAACACAGGAAAAAGCCTATTAGCCTCTGCCCTGCCAGCTTCTCGTTACTTTATCGTTCAAAGAATTTTATTTTTACAATCTGTTAATCGAAGCGAATCCCTAAGTTTTTCAGTTGTGTATCGTAGATATGTATTCGTCAAATGACGTCAATCCATCAATCATTTATTCCCTGATGCACCAGATTTTAGTGAGATTGATCGGTCATCGAGGTTGATCGACGTTCCTCTAATACGAATGGTAAATTTATGAATTTAGGATAAACATGAAATCGATATCCTCTTGAACATCGTTCACAGATCGTATCAACGATTCAAGATATGAAAAACACAAGGTTCCGTGACTCAGGAATTAATGATTATCACGGTGATTAAAGTAACGTGTAATAATAATTAAATTAAAAAATTCTATCCACTCACGTTATTCGCGGCTTTCGTACGTAAACCAATGAAATTTGTCACTGATATATTTTGAGCGGTAATTATTCCGTGGAGGAAATGAAAATTTGCAAGTTTTTCCGAAATACACAAATACTTTAGTAAAGTAGAAAATGAAAGACGGGATGGCTTCAACGCGATGGGCAACAGTTGGGACCCTTTTTCTGCTTCTACTAAGGGTTGTTGTCATGGCTAAACAAGTTCTCACCCTCGTAATGGGATCAAGGACCGATCTTATCCTCTCTCTTTATAGACCATGGAGCATTTTCTGATTTTTCACGTCGATAACGGAAATCCTTTTCGTAATTCAAACTCGATACGCGTCCATGGACTTTCTTAACGGGACTCACGAATTTTCTGGCTTATGCTTGGCTCACGGATTTACCTTCCACTGGCGCACATTAGACACGCATAATTATCACGCAATGGCGGATCATTTACCCACCTACACCTACGTAACAACATACATATATAAAGCCTGGGCTACGACCTTTAAATCCAGTCCTATCTGGTTTAATTATTAGCACGCTATTTTTTAAAATTCTCATCCTACCCTTGTGAAATAAAATCCATACCCACGAAATTATTACCTACCTTTATCTTCGTGCCAGTTTAACTTCACTGTTATATAGCTTTCGGAATGTACATTTTTTTCAATTATTCTTATAATTGACATTCATACATTCTCATCAACCACCAACAATTTTCCACTGTATCATCCCCGCCAAAATTGTAATTTTGAATAATCTATGGAAACCCAATTCACTGTCTTTTCTCAATATACTTTTATATCAGGTGTGCTATCCACGTTCTGAGCGTGTCTTTGAAAATTCGGAATTAGCATATTGGACAAAAAATTTCTTTTATTCAAATTTAATTACCACCATAAGCAACGTACCTATCAACCCCTAAACTGCTTAGCGAATTGTATAAATACGTGGTATGCGTCTGGCATCTCATACATTTATTTTTCATCCCCTCCACAATGGCTTCACTGTAAACGTATGCAAATCGCGCAATAGTCCTTTATATGCAGAGATAACGACGCGTCAGGATGCCAAGCATAAAAGAGAAATACTTTTTGCATCAAAGTTGCACAGAAGTAAGCGGAAGTATGCGCGCGTATGCTAATTCGCAAAAAAAGACTAGAAGGAAAAGCGTTACTTTGCATAACATTCACAGTGATGTTCCAACCAGGATTAATCCCGGTAACCCAGTGCATGAAACAGAGACCTTTCACCTTGCGGCTTCACCTCTATGACAGGAGAGAAAATAAAGCAAATCCTTATCACGTGGACACCCTGGACAAAATGATTTCTGGATTCACAGTCTATATATATATATATTTTTTCAATCTAATTGTTATTTATTTATTAATGAAACCAACAAGAGATTCAAGTTCAATGGAAAGTTCTTATTATTTGGGATAAGAACTAAAACAATATGCGTCTCGTCGCAACGAATGCTGGGTACGTCCAATTCTCAAAATGGCACGTGGGCCTTAAAATAGAGGGCGCAGAAATCCAAAAATTGTAGCTGCAATAGGTCGTACATGTACCATTACAAAAATACAAGAAAACACTTTTGTGTATTTTCTATTACACTCAACACTAATCGTGACGTATGTCAACGGTGATAACCTAACCTAACCTCAGCTTGAACTATGATCCCTAAAGTTTCTCAGTTCCGATCGATCGCAATATTTCCTGAGGGACATATAAAACCTTCAAAATAAGCAGAACGACAGGCATTTTCCATAGGAATCCCATAGGAGTCCCATATACGCACATAGTATTTGGCGAACAAGTATTGACTGTGATTCCAGCCCTTTTGTCACTCTCGTGAGGATTCTGGTGATGGACATTTTATCCCGAGGAACGACACTTTCGATAGATACAATTCTTGGGCGAAATTTTTTCTGCTCCTTGCTTTCCCTATTTATTTCAGCCTTCGAAACCGTCCCAACATTTCAAAAGCCATCTTATTCGTTTTTATTGCTTTCACGCGGTTAACGCTTTATAAATCTTTGTCGACGTCTTTCAATGCTCTTTGTTGCTTCTTAACGCCACATTGTTTTAATGTGCTTGGAATCAACGAAGCTTTTAAACGCTTTTAGGTACTTTTACTGTTGTCGGATATACCTATATATTGCGATAGTAACCTTATGACTCTTCCAAAGCAAAATTTGTATTTTACGGTGTTATGTATTCTCATATGCCTTTTTAATCCTTCTGCATGTATACAGCTGCGCTTACGTCTACACAGGATGCATAGGGTAAAGTATTTCCATGAACTTTACTGATAAGTACGTCGGTGTTGCGTAACCTGCATATCAGGGACGTAATTTTCATACGTCTCGCAACTGCACTGTGGAAATCGGCATCCTTTTTACGACCATATATGTACATATTGTACACGCGCATCCGTTTGACAGATAGCATTGATTAATTATAAGTGTTTTTTATTGTTTCATTATCGCAGATTTATTAATCGGACAGGTGGGAAATTAAAATTATCGGTAGGAAATTCGTGTAAAAGTTTTTTGGGGATTTTTTGGAATTTTACATTTACTTCAACACTTCGAAATGCATAACAAAATTAAGTATGGATATTTTGCTTCTGTTGTTATTCTGTTAAGGGTACTTTTTTTTTTCCAACCACTCAGCAGGTACATTTTAGGCCACGAACATTTCGTGCAACTGTAATCTATATTGATTTGCACACGATGTCTGGAGTTGCAAAATTTTCGCGAGCACGACCGGTCAGCGGAGATATCGATCCGGAACTTCAGTGTTATCGACATTGGTAATTGACGCTGAACACGTGAGACACGCATCGATTATGCATTATGCTTTGCACAATGAGAAAATATAAAATTACGTTGCATTAAAAAAAAACCGAAATTATTGAAAAACACGAGATAGGTAAATTTTTGGTAAAACCACGGAAACGCACGAGATAAAGTTATACAGGTAAATCCGAAAAAAAAATCTCTAAGCTACGTCTCTACATGTATAAAACGTAAATATAAATTTTCACGTTTCGCGTGATTTACGTAAATCTGCGAATTTCACGTGAAACGCAAAATAACCATTTCGACCCGTATAACCGAAAATTAGCAAAGTCCACGTAGAAGCCCAACGAAAATCATCCGTATTTTTATACCCGTTGAAAAATTTCGTAACCCAAGCAACGCAGGTTTTCTCGAGTCACCATGATGTTCCAAAAATTTCCACGTAAGTTTTTCTATAAGAATATATGTATTTTTTTTTTTTTTTCTTCAAAATATCCAAGTTTCCCAATGAAATATATCACAGTGCATATGAATAACCGAGTCTTTCATACACAGGAGGACGCATATGCATATGGATGCAGTCACGTTATTCAAGTTCTAATGGGTGGCCCATTGCCACACCTGCAGCTGCATTCGATCGTTCGCTCCCACGGTTGACACAAGGAGGACGGATGTTGCCAAGAGAAATGAAAAAGCAAGAGGAAGGGTTCGGCGAATGAGAAAAGTTCGATCACAGTTGGTTGGCTATAGTGCGACAGGCAATTACCCATTGACGTAACGGCACAAGGGAGAAAACGTACTGTGTACTATTGTAGAGCCAAGAATAATTTCTAAGCTTTCGAGAAAATCGACTAGACATAGGTTAACTCATACACCTGGCAGTAACAGTATGTAGTACCAGTGGCAATAGCGGTACTAGGTACTGATAGTACCAATAGTGCAAGCAGCAGAAGTACCAGTAGCGGTAAAAACATTTATCACCTCATATATCCAACCCACGTGCTAATTAAATATTTAATGCACCGCCTGTCAAAGGAGGCCCAGCCGAATTAGACAAGTTAGACACTTTGAATCGACGTGAAAAACACGTGGCTCGCTCCGACTCAATAATTAAATATTTTATCGGTACTATCTCAGAACGTAATCGCCTTATCGATAATCTCGTGCGTACGAGGTGGAAAATATTTTTTAAGTAAAGAAAATTCATCACGGAACGTTATCAACAAGTTGATTCGAATCGTTGATGTTTCTACATAATTTTTTTTGCAATCAAATAAATTCAAATCTATCGATTTCGCCGGAAGGATATCACCCTTCTTATAGAGGCGTTACACGTGTACTTTGTTCATTTTGAGTATGTCGAGATCATAGGGTTTTTTTTTGTTTTGCCTTGTTACCAAAGCTCTGTCGGTCGAAAAATATTCAAATGCTCTTGCTTATCTGCATGTCCGACTGATAAATCTTTTGTACGTCAATATATCTATATTTGCGTTTCTTTTGCGAAGCAAGTAAATTTCGCAATGGCCTACGGCGGCTACGAGGTACAATCCAGAGCGGATAAGCGCGCAGTCAATCCGTCTCAAGTTGTTCAGGATCGAGTACGTATTGTGCCAGAATGAAAATATAGAGTGAAATGAAAATAATAGTATACACGTCCAAAAGGAAGGTCGCGAATATCTTTGTCTGGCAGGTATCTAAATGCAAATTTATCGATAACACTGTACGTAATTGAATGAAGCTATAATAATAATTATATCTGCCTTGAATTTTTTCTAACTTCAATTAGCATTACGCAAGTAGTAATAGATACAGATATAGTGCCAATGCGATATTGTTATTTCCCTATGAGAATTTGCCATTAGCCAATTGATATATCCAACAAGTGTAAGAGCGATATCTATCGTGAGGCGAGTCTCAAAGGAAAAAGTCAAGGTAAAAAAAGGTGAAAAGCGTCAGAAGCTCACGCTGTCGGCAAACACGGCCTTTATTTACGCGACAATGCAAATTTCCATTAGAGTTCAATCAACTGCCTTGCCCTGAATGTATTATCGGGAAGTGAAAAGAATAAAGAGAAAAGAGGAGCCGAGGTATAATATCAGCACGCGATAGAGACGCCGCGTTAGATCACAGGGTGAAATATTTCATTAAGTTTTGACAAAGAATGAAAAATTAAGGAAAAAAAATATAATAAAAATGTACATACAGATGCCGCGGAAAATCGCGTGTTTCTCGGCACTATACTCGCGAGGGAAAGTTGCAAAAATTTCTTTACCCTCTACTCTGGCTTAAAGGGGATGATTTCTAGAAGACCGAATTCTTTTTAGAAATTAATACACGGCTCATTATTGATATCCGAAGTCAATCAATCGATGATAAATAAAGCGCGAATATTCGTCCTAGTTAATGCAATCGTTTAATGTATCCACGTGTCAGCCGTTTATTCTTGGACGTGAAATGATTTATCGATCTCTACAAATATTTTCCTCCGAGGCATCGAAGATATTTATAGGGCGATTACACAGGGTGTTCCTGAAGTATCGAGGGAACAAATTTTCCTTCGAAACTCGGACGGATGACGGAACTACGTAAAAGCGTGAAAAGAAATACAGGAATTGGGTAGGTAGTGACGTAAGTATTTTTGGAAAAAAAAAAGAAAAAAAACGAGTCTTATTTTTCCATTACATTTTTTTTTCGTTTCGATTCGTCGACTCCAATTTACTCTCGGTCTGTTTCTTTCAGACATTTTCATCGAGCGACGTCCTACCATCCCTTACATTAAGTTACGAGGGTGCTGTCCCTTAAAAAAGGAAGGTAATTAAGAAGAAAAAAAATTACATTTAATTTTCTTCTTTCGACAGAATGCAATAGGGCGTATTTCTGTATATAAATATATAGATTCATTATCCATTGGAAAATATATATATATATATATACACAGTCGAGGGATGAAATTCGCTGCGGCTCCGACGCAATGAGCCTGGATCGGAAGCAGCCATTTTGAAACTTCGGTATCTCAGCAACAACAACTTTGTTTTCTTCTTGCGCCGGAGCTTCGTTAAAGAATGAAGAATGGAAGAGAGAAAAGGAAGAAACAAAGCACGTCAGCCTCGACTTAATTCAAGCATCGACAGCCGGCGAACACTGATGAAGTTTATAACAATCGCAGATTTCGCACGGGAAATTAGAGCGATTACATTTCATGTTCCTTGCGGCTTTAATTTGGACTTTTCGACGGAAATGGCCTTACGGGAACTCTGGCAAAAGATTGAATTCACCCCGAAGTTCCACCAGTTGGATTTTACCAACAGTTACTCTTCGACGTTTTTACAGACTCGTTTATTACCATCCAACCGGAGTCACCCTTGCTTTGTTTTCGCGTACCCCCGGCAGACGCCAAGACATCCATTCAAATGACTTTAGGGTCTTTGAAAAGGGATAATAGTAAGCAGCCCACGTTACGATTTCTTTGCTCGTGAATCCGAACAACTTTTTTCCTACACTTCATTCCGTAACGAACCTTAAATACCGAATTGAATTGATTCGAGCCGATTATTTATGTTGAAGTCGGAGCGGGATTTTCAAACGTAATAAAAGAGAAATTACTTTGTTAACCGTGCAACCACGTGCAGCGATGCGCATTCCAACTGCAACTTAAACGTGACGTAACATTTAAATGATACCCATTAAGCCCTAAAACAAATTGACAAGTCAAAGTAACATCATCTTAATTAATTTCCGAATTAAAAAATTGATCGGAGACACGGTACGACGATGAAAAGTCAATTCTCGTACACCCTGTGTAGACTCTGCACTCGTGGACATTAGCTATTCGTTATCATAGAAAGTATACGTGTAAGGCAATGTAAAAGAAAATTGGATCGTATCCGTATTACGATATGTAAAGATAAATTGTATATGGCGATATCTTATTAAGCTTCGTTTTCAATTTATCAATTAGCGAATCTGTGTATTCATTTTACGCTATTAACGACAGATCCGAACTTCCAGCCGGGCGAACGACTTGGCTCGAACCTCTTCCGTAGACTTGCCAATCTTAAGCGGAGGTATCCAACGTTTAATTAACGATACTGCTAATTGGTGGGCAATCATCCATCAATTCGGATAGTCCTTACGTTATCTGACCATTGTAATTCTACTACCGTTACTCGTTCGATACACTGCATATTGCTATCGATCTCTTCTTGTTAGTTCAATATCAGATTAATCGATTGCTGATAAGATCCACTCGTACAATCAGTCTATCATCAATCAACGCACCTATAAAAAATTCAAATCTGTGTATATATATATATATATATATATAAGCTACCAAATAACCGTCAAATTGGCTTCAAGAAAAATAGTCATAATAACGAGTCGTTTATATAGAAAAAAAATACATATATATGAGCGACAAGATATTACGAAAAATTTGTACTTTATGTAATAAAGGTAAAAAAAAAATATTACTAGACAGACGGTGAATTCGTATGTAGGGAAAAAAAAATATTTCAAACAAATATTTATTCAGCAGTCGGATTCGGATGTTTTTCTGTTATTCGTACAGTCGATCGATTTTCTCGTGAATTTCTGACGTATAGGAGCCGGGTAAATCTAATTGTCATCGTCACTGTCTTTGGCGAAGCGTATCGATTTATGTATATTCGGAGTATACTGTGTCCGATATGTCATAATTAATATTAAACTGGAACTTGAGACAGTACTTGGTACTGTAATTAAAATCGTTTATCAAAGTATCTCGAATAGGGTATACGAAATTCTGAAAGCTTTCAACGGAAAACGGTTCTGGTAAACCAGCATGGCAACGACTTCGATATTAATAATCCGTACGGCGTAACTCCTCTTGCTTCCTATTGGCTTGTATAGTTCGACCCTGTTACTTTCTCATGTTATTCCACCCCCTGATCGTATTCGCAATCCCCTTTACAATTTCGCGCAGTTAATTTGCCTGGAAGACGCTTCACAGCCGGATATAGTCTGTTTAAGATAATGCTATTTACGTTGAGACGAAAGTTAACTTGCGGTTATTATTATTTTTTATTCAACACCCACATTCACGCCCAACCAGCTCACGATGATGGTTTTCTTTTTTGGTTTCTTTTTTTTTTTTTTTTTTTTGAGAATTCGCTAATTCAATAAGTCTATGACTTGTCTAACGTTACTGCTGGAACAAATGGAGTAAAAAGTTTAGCTTTTAGTCCGACTGACTCATTTTTCTTGTTGTTGGAACGGACAACTGTACCTGACAGTAACTTATGGCTGTGCGTTTTGTTCCATGATTTTTTTATCAGGCACCGGATACCGATACTGATGTTTGAATCAATCTTATACGCGAAAAGCGATAAATTGTAGGTTCTTATTGTTGAACAATTTTTTTCTTCTGGTTTTGTCAACAAAAATTTTTATCTAAATTTTGAATTTTTGAAAAGGATATCAAGGCGGATATTAAATGCCGGAAGGTTGCCAGGAAGTTTGTTTTCGGTGTGATCGACCTGCCTTGTATGCAACTGTTGGTGGAATTTAGCGTGATACGGAACAATTATAGTCGCTTTTGTAACTTCTTGCTGCTTGTTAAGAGCTTCGTTAAGAAAGTTTAACTTACCTTTCTACTCTCAAGCTACGGCTTGATAATACTATTTTCTGGGAAGTTACGAGGATCGAGGTATATTTTTGCGAATTCGAGTCTGCTATCCGCGAATTTTGGAATGGAGTATCTTATATGGTCGAAGTGGAATTTTGATTGGATATCCATATGTCATACGGGAACGCGTATTACTTGAAACTTACTTTATTGAAGCATCTCGCTATTTAATGATGAGACAAGTCTAAGTTTTTGTCACCTGTAATTCTTAGATATGATAAATCGATATATCGATCCTTTAAAAAAAATTTTCGATATAGTCACAAGGATCCGATTTATCCGATCGTCGTGTAAATGAAAATTCAATTTCTTTTTTATGTTATAATTTGTAAGAATATTCGTCACGTAAGGCGAATAAACATACGAACCTTGGAATATTAATTATCCTATTCAGGACTCGTGCCACTTGAGCACGTCCAGGAAAATTTCTATAAAACTTGAAAACCCATCGAAAAAAGCCACTTTCGATATTGAGACAAAGAATATCGAGTATCATTCAAGTTCGATATCCAGTTTGGAATAAAAAAAATAAAAAATCGTCTCCCTCAAATTACGGAAAGCTCAACCAATTGAGATTTTTTATTTATTGTACCAATTGAAAAAAAAAAATTATTAAGACAATAGAAATAAGAGCGTTCAGGTTAATTCGTCCTAGAACGTTCAGAAAGATTGCATTGAAAATACGCCATGCACTCGTGCCTATTAACTGCGAGCTCAGCCAAGAATAAATCCAGAACAATGGATGCTGCACGGAAAGAAATTTTCTACGTCAGAGAATAACGGAGCCACTTGTTACACTCGACGCGATGGAAACTGTTTCCGCGTGGTAAAATTAAGACAAGGATAATAAGACAAAAAAATATTTTGAAAATCAGCCCGAAAATGTGTCCACGACAAAGAGAAAAAACAATCGGAGGAGAATGCTTGCTATCCGTACTGTAGAAAATTCGTAAAACTGGTGATAAATTTGTAGAGAATATTTTTGAAAAAAAAAAAAAATAACTTTGCTTAATATCTCCGGGCAAGAATATCTCGATAAAAAATTAACCGGTACTTTCGTGCACGAGGTACCACACAAGTCTTTTTCTGCACGAAGTCGGTATTACATTTTATCCATAAAATCGACTTCGCCTAGCGTCTTGATTACGATGTAAAAATACGAAGGATTGAAAAATTTTATATTTCCAGTATCACTGAACTGTTTCGTTTTTAGTACCTTAATCGCGTAAAATACTTATGGCCTTGTCGGCTTCGCGATAACAACCAAAAGCACTGTACTACCGTATGTGTTTCTATACGGTACAAAGTACCAGGGATAAGTTCATAGAAGTCAGTGGATCTTGGGTAAAACTCTCACGTAACGCAACACCCACGCTCTTGAGTAATCCACATAGCACGAGTACATTTTTCGTAGACACGGAGTACAAAGATACAAGTTACAGATCAAAAATTTTAATTGTAAATTTTCAAAAAAAAAAAACAGAATCACCATAAATCGGCTTCGTGGAATAAACCGTGCGTGTAGTTTGTTATGTAAGAAAAAATTAAAAAATGAAAATTCCTCGACAATCACCGATTAATGAATTTAAATAGCGACGACTGAAAACGGTCGTGTGCACTGACCTTTATTTTTCTAGCTGTTAGTAGACCGCGCGGGAAGCTCGTCTCATGTCAGGACGAAGAATCGACGCTTGCTGAAGGATTTAACGACAGGACCTCGTGATCCTGAAGAATCCTGGCGCGCTCTGCGTCCAGGAACAGCGTCGCGCCGTCGCCGACGCCGACGTCCAAAGGAGCGTCGTGCACCTGCGCTCTCTCGAGAGAACATCCCCTACCACGTAATTCTGCCAAACCAGGGCCCACTGCCACCTCCTACTGTTTCATCCAGCACCCCCCCATCACCCCCCATCAACCCCCAGCACCCTCGGCACCTACAGGCATGCATCGTCAACCTACCCCTTTACCTTTATCCTCCGTGGGCCCACCACCTGATCCCCAACCCTCGTACCCGACAATTCCGGCACTTCCACCCTTACGGATACCTACCTACCCCTACACAGAAACGTATACCCACCCTTAAGTCGTACACACAGAGACAGGGTATGCCGAGACAGAACGTAGCCAACTGGGTCAATACTGGTACTCCCTGCCTACCCCGTGTCCTTCGCAACCCCTATTTTCACCAGCCCTGCAACGAACCTACACGTAGACCGCTTAAAGAAGCCGATGCCACCGTTGCACTGGTCTCTAAGGGATGATGGACGGGGTGCGTGCACCACCCTGAAATGCTACAAATGTACCTGATGTCTTGCGCACCTGCCCCTATTTTTTCATCTCTTTCATCCCCTATTTTTTTTATGACGAATCCCCTGTTGCCTCTACCTTCCTTCTTCCCCCCCCCCCCCCCCCGACAAGACCCGCTTGATGATGAAAGGGCTTGACGCTGATGGAGTCTCCTCGAACGAAACTCGTTACTTCTCTTTGACCGAATAAAATTTGACACTAGGTATAATTATCTACGAGTATCTACATAAATGTTTCATCTAGTCGCTCATCCTTTCGTAATAACTTTATCTGCCTCTATGCTCTGTATATACCTATGTCTATTGTAATCATTCAAGTTCATTGGAATATAATGCCGGGTATGATCTTTATCGATCCATCAGGCACCATCAGGATCCATAATGAGAATGACGAAGGAGGGGTCGTTGCTATTATGTAATGGAGGCCGTTTAAATAATTTTCTAGATCCTGAACGAGTTAAGTCCTTCGACTTTGCGTGCGTGACCAAATATATTTCCATGATATTTTTATTTAGTTACTTCATAGGCATTGGTTACCCATATTTATATAGAAATATTTAGAACAGATTTACGAAGTTCTTCGAGTCTAAGGTTATTCATTTTTATCAATAATCTCATTGATTAACACTCTTTTTTCCGCGAGTATCGCGTGGAATTTATTTTTACAGATTATTTATTCAATTTCAATAGTTTTATGTCTTAGACTGACGTAGAGACTTGCGTGAGGAGCAGAGAACTTCCCAGTAAAGATCTTTAGGTCCAAGCAGTTTCTCTGCTTCGAGGTAATTAAGGGTTTTCGTGGAAAGCACGCCAATGTATATATATATATATATATACTTTTAAAATGTCTAGTCTAGCATTCTACAGGTTGTTTCACTCCTACACGACATTCCAGACGTCCTTGCGACCCTTTGACCCTCCTTTTAGCGAGATTTCAAATCTCTTGTCAGAAATTTTTAGAGATTTATCTCCAGACTCAGAGATCCATTGGTCTTAGCTGACAGATGTTGCCTTTTATTGGGACTTTGGTTTATTTTCTTTTTTTTTTTTTTTATCACTTCACTCGTCCAGTGATGAAGGGGCAGGTCGAAAATTCTCTGTGATTTATTATTAATGCTGGAAGCTGCACGGGATTCTTGAATTTTTCTAACAACGTCTACGGAATTTTCGAGTCAGATACGATAACGTGAGAAACTACCTGTCAGAGCTATTCTACGATAACTTCGTTCCGAGTGGAAAAATTTTCTGCAAAAGTTTCACAACTGCGAGTCCTCGTGGAGAATAAAATGTACAAACGGATGTATAAAGAATTTTCATAAACTGGCAAATCGGAAATTGTAAAATTGACAATTATTCACGAGGAAAGACCCTTGTCAGGATTCTCGTTTCAAAAATTTTTTTCTCCGTCATCCAATCCAAAGAAGCATCATTCGATACTTAAAATTTGTATATGCCAGAGTATATTTTTTAAAAATTTTTGCACCGTGCACACGACTCTATGTACATACAGATACTTCCCCCTAGCAAATCCTGTACTCTCACTGATATTCCAATTAGCCTGGGAAAACACGCATGGAAATTTCTCTCGGGATCCGTTAATTATTTTTTATCATGCAAATGTACGACCGAGTGAAAACTAATCGTAATACCTGGACGTTGCGTTAAGCCGTAACTACTTTGTACTGTACACCTATATGTATATACGTATACGTTAAGCAAATTTAAGATTTTTAGGTTGGCACCGATCCATCCCTTCTTGCACCAATATTTAGAAAGAAAATTAATCTGCATCGTATAATGAACACGGCACAGGCCGTCTCGACGTTTCATTGGCTGCCCAATTTTTCTAATTACTTAAAGTTGAAGGCTACCCTTTCGAAAGCACCGGCATTAATTTGCCCATTAAAGTTTTACGAGTGAAACGAAATTCCGGGCTAAAATAATGACTATCGGATCGTGACGTTTTATCCTGTCTACCGAAGGAGATACGTCGATCGGAAGATGCTACGAAAATATTGAAGAAGATTTGAAAAATGATAAGAGGCAAGATAAGAATCGTGTAATTTTTGTTTTTATAACCATTTCTTATGGGAAATGGAAACTTGGACAAGATTATGTTCTGCACTGGAGTTCAGTGTTATATCTATACTGATTGAAATGGACATTGAAGACGATTTTTATGGATTGGATATACAGTGTTATTCAGAGGTATTGTGCCAGCTAAAATTGGCACGTTCATTTGATTCGTATCAATTTGGTACAGCCATCTTCAGCTGACGCAATAGCTCTGAACGGTATTGTGTAGATGGAAGGATTGCAGAGATGATTTTTTTCCGTTTAGTGTATGCACCAAAAATTGGAAAAAAATGAAAATAGGAATTTAAAAAAAAAATATCAAAATCAAATGGTACTGTAAAATGGGGATAGAAATAATTTAGTAGAAAACGTTTCTGTACCGTTTTAATGCATTTTGCATTATCTATATGATATTTACATATTTAGGCTTTCCATAATGATATATTTATATGTAGTAAAAGCTTACTGGTTAGGATATGTGTATGAATTTCATATGTAAAATGTTGCTGGCTAATTCGGATTTTATGGCAACGACTATCGTGCGGGTAACAAGTGGATTTCACGTATTTTATTCCTATTTTTTTTTCTTATTAACTTTTTTGTATATTCTATTCTTCCTATCCGGTTCAGGGATAAATTAGTCTATTGCGTTAGCCCGGAGATAGATCTTCAACGATACTATACAGTTAGATTGATCCGATTCGAAACGGGAAATTGGATTGATTAATTTTATTTTCTGCTAAACCTTTTCTTTTATTATAAAGAAGGAATCCTTGCGCACTTTTGCCGTCGTAATATATTTATTGTATTTGTTAAATAATGTCTATTAAAATATTATTTGTTAAATATTAATGTATACAGTGGAAGAAGAAGATGGAAAGATAAAGGCAAAGTCGATGGGATGTTTTTCTTTTCAAAAAGACATTTTCCTTGGGAATACGAGCATTCGTGGTTCAAAAATTTCTTAGCCTAAATAATTTCTAATGAAAACACTGTATCTGCTCGAAGAATAAAAACTAGTTGCTTTCTTCGTTGTATTGGATTTCATTTGTTCTTTTTGGGCTTCAGTTTTTCAACCCCTAACCCTGTGCAACGACTGTGAGGTTTTAGGGGGGATACGTGATACCTGAGAGATAGATAGAGGCAGCGAGAGAGAGAGAGAGGGAGAGAGAGAATGTAGAGCACTTTCGTTCGAAATAAACGGAAGCGAGCGAGATCTACGAAGAATTTTGACAATAGAAATTTCGCAGATCTCGACAGTCAACGGGGTTCCAAAAACTCGAGAGGAATTTCAAGGAGTCCTGTATATCAAAACCAGGAAAGGAATAATACTTTCCTGCACGTATATCCCGGTGGAAAGTGTTGCGAGAAAACAAAACCCGAGAAGAAACATCAGAAAAGAGGAAAATTTCGAGTTTTAAGAAAAAAGTGATTTTCGAAGTAAAAAAAATTGCCAAGGCGACGATGCGAGCTGTTGATAAAATCGAGGATAAATTTTTCTATATAAAAACGTGAAATTCTTATCCCCCAGTTACTCGCGACTGATGTCTTTCTTCGTCCCACGTTATTTCAGTAGCGTCCAATTTGCATATTCGAGCTTTTATTCAAATCCTTGATTCCGCGCGAAAGAATTCCTTAATTAATTCACAAGGACCTCGAAGATGTTTTCGACTTCCTCGAATCGGATTTCTCGAAGGATCCGTCCAAGAAATCGGCTACTTATGTACATCGTTGTACGGATCTTTAAAAGACTTTTTATAAAATACACTCGACTCTACCAGACGTCCATCTACATTCCCATCTATAAGAAACGAACGTGAGATCCGCAACCTGCAGTCGATGGATTAAAAGCGAACTCGCACAATAATCTTTATTGTCTTTTCTGCACTTTCTGAAAATCCCTTATTCATTTTTAAGCCGCCAGATGTATCAACGAATCAAGATTCATCGTCCATTCTTGAAAGTATCTTGAGGGAAGTACTTTAATGATACGTAACGTATTGAATGCGTATACGATAAAGAAAAAAAAAAAAAAAATTAAGAAAAAGAAGTACCTCGATATTCGACCAAGTAAAAATCTCGATTTTTCAATGTTCCATTGAGTATTCACGAGACTCTCGGTCGGACTTACTTATTAAAAAAAAAACGAAAAAGTTTTAAAGCAAACTGTACCAGACGACAAAACTGAGTTTTTATTTTATTTAAAAAAAAAAAGTGGGTAAAGCGAAGAATCGTCGAAGCGAAGCATATCGAATTCGCTTATTCAATAAGTGAACGAAACTACCTCTTAGTA
This sequence comes from Trachelus iudaicus, assembly GCA_030142595.1. Lineage (NCBI taxonomy): Eukaryota > Metazoa > Arthropoda > Insecta > Hymenoptera > Cephidae > Trachelus > Trachelus iudaicus. Next base: position 644,586 of record JARQTH010000670.1, read on the forward strand.
GTTGTTTATTTTTTTCCCTACACGGTTATGACGTCACTTATACAGATATAAAGGTAAAAACGTTTTTACGGCTGCTCGCGCAAAAATAGGACGGTTGTAAAGGAACGAGATTACGCGTAGGGGTTGTTACGAAGGGACGTTTTATAACACGTAAAAAATTACAAGCGCAATGGAGAAACCCGTGATAAGAGAAGTATTAGATAATATGAAAAGAAAAAAATGTCGCACCGTGTGTACATACAAGGGGACCATAGTCGTTCGAGTTGTACCTGCAAAGAAACACTTGTCGGAGCTTTTGTGCTTTTCTTTTTTTTTTATCCTACTTTCGAAAAAGAATTTATTTAGGACAATTTAAAAAATTTGTAATCTCGTTATCATCGCTTGGAATTTTTGGACCGTGCGAAATGTCGAATCTGACATATTTGAAAGTACATGAAATATTTTTGAAGCACCCTGTATATCGCTATCAGGATAACCTACCGTAACCTGGGTTATTGTATAAAATGTATTTAAGGTTATAAGCGTGGCTCTGCTTATTGACGAACCTCGGTAGGATTGTTCTGTTGAATTTGCATAACCAACTATCCCTTAGGTATTGCAAATTTTACGTAATATCAATAGTGCATCCTTTTGCAACGTTTAACCCTTTATGACCCACCCGACCGTTACCCTGTAATATTTCAGATCGTTCTACCCTGAAAACATCCCTATTAGAAGTTACATGCAGAATTTATGGACTCATCTCATACACTTCGAACCCTCCCCAGAGATCCACCGCTACACGTTCTGAAACACATATGCAAATTTCAAAGGGAAATATTACATTTCAAAAAAATTTTTTTATTACTTTTGAATATCGCTTTAGCAGTTTTGTAGGCAGGCAAGACGTATAGTGTCGTAACAAAAGTTAACGGTTTCAAAAGAATATATTTTTTTTTGCACACTCAGTGGTACCTATGTGCCCTTAGAAAATATTCGCACAAGAAGCCCAGAAATGGAAAACTAATAAGTTTATATTCGTACAGATAGAACGTAGCTGTTAAACGTAAAAATAAAATTGGATTTTTTCGAAATTGAAATTTTTGGGGGAAAATTGATAATCTCGCAAAGGTGTCGCTATACCTTGTGGCGTGATTTTTCGATTCACTGTGATAAGGTGACTCCGACTACCGATTCAGATAACGTTCTCGCTTTCTGGTTCCCTTCGAGTCGCCATCCTGATCAGAAGCTAAGTTCTCGGGTTGATTCGTATAGTTACGCCAATGCTCTCCGATTGTCGTATAGTTACGCCAATGCTCTCGAAAGATTTGTTGTGGAATTAAGGTCCAGGTGCTCGAATCTGCCGTAGAGAAACAGTCTCCTTACCGATTTGCCCGGCAGAGAATACTACTCGACGGAGACGTCTCGACGGCCCGGTAGAAGCACCGACGCCCCGCTGGATTGTGGCTGTAGGGCGGGCGGAGTCAGTTTTGATACGGCTAAGGACAGGGAAGTCCCCTTCGTGCATCCAGTTGCGTTTGTTGATTTTACGCGTTCCCAAAAATCGACAGAATCCGTTAAGCTTCCGTCCTTTCTGATAGATTCCGCCATAGCTCTCGTTTTGACCGAGTTGGGCCTGTTCCAGTCCAACTCGCAGGTTGTACCAGCTTGTCAGTCCCCTGTGACAAAAGAATCGGCTGGCGCCTGCCTGGCTCGCAGACGCGTGCGCGGAGGATGGAGGGCCGAAGGTAACGCAGGGTTCTTCTGGAAGATAATTTTTGGATTTTTTGTAAAGAGAAAAAAAAAGAGACAAGAAACTTTGAAAAGTCCTAAAAAATTCTGAAGGGGATGAAACGTCAAATTTCCTTTAACGGAGTTATGGTCAAAGGAACGTTAGTAATATTTGAAAATTTAATAAGGGTGCGAGATCATGGTGGGCCAATGGCTACGTCTACGTAAAAGGGATTAAGAAAGTACGATAGTAAGGAAAAAAAATGTGCCGTATGAATTATGCATTACGTTCGGATGATAAAGCAAGTAAACTGTAGTTGGGTTCCGCAGCTTATCGCTAATAAATATAACATTAGTCGGGTAGCCATAACGTAGAGTAAGGGGGTGCCAACCCCCATTCTAAATACGACTCGATGCTTATTTATGTTAATACAAATTTTTCCCAGCTAGGTTTCTCCCACCCCCAACCCTTCCATAGCTTCCGCCACTATGATATACTAAATAAATAACGATTTGTTAAACTACCCTTGCACTAATTAGCATCCTTAAAAAATTAAGAGCGGATTAAAATTGAGCTTATCCAATGACTTGGTATTGTTAAATCAATTTTCCAATCGTTCTGTGAAATTTATTTTTATCGCAGGTCATTAAGCTGACAAAGCTTGAGGGGCTGTTATCATCGTCGTACTTCATGGTTACTTTATACGCTTTTGGGCTTAATTGAGGGAAATCATCATTAGTAATAGACTTAATGGTTTCGGGCAACAAGACGCTTTTTTTTTTGCCATTAGACTGTACTTCAGTTCATACTGCAAAAGTAAGGGGTTGATATTTGGAAAAAAAAATATTAATAAGAGGGTGTAGTCATGGCAACCAGGTTCATAATCAAACCCTTACTGCCTCACATTGCTACATCTTCGGAGACTGGAGGAGGCGAGGAAAACGCGAAAATAAAAAGTTTAAACCATAATTTTGACTCGTTTCATACCACTTTCTACGTATTTTCGTGGGTTGATCACGAGTCACGATTGTGAAATTAAAATTGGTGGTACAGTTTAAAAGTTATGGTTAGCCGAACAGGTGGCTGTCGTGAAAAATTAGGCTTATTTCACTCTGATGAGGAATCTTTAGGGTTCATTCAGAATCTAGAAGGGGTTTAAATATTGTACTCGGTGTATATGGTAAACGACCCTAACTTTAACGCCATGATTAATTGTAGCAAAAATACCTGGCGAAGAGTGGAAATTGGGATGCTGGGTGGGGTCAGGGGGAAGATTTTTGATAAATCCACTACAACTAGGGAGCGATTCCTAATCGTTAATTTTTTTTTCAGATACCAGACACGTGCGTACTGCTATCCCGAGAAGCCTAGTGAATTGGTGGGAATGGTGATTTTGTAGAGCGGATACAGGATTTGAACTTTGAACCACGGGACTATACATATACAAAGTGCAATGGAGTAAGGCGGGGAAGTGGATTCACTCAATTGTCCAGAGAAATGCAGTCAAGGTGCACTGATCACCGAATAGCAAATCGAGTATTGAGTAAGTCCGCCCGCGTGCGGTTTACGTTATTACTCCCACGATAAGTCAATTGAGAGCGTTTCTATGGAACTTTGAATCGCTCTGTATATTTGCGTAATTTTTTATTCGCTAATTTATTTGTTTTCTCCCCGATAAACTTTTCAACCTTTCAGACTTACTCGTTAATTCCCAGACGTTCAGGGATGAGAAAAGAAAATGAAGTCAATGATTACAAATGCTTAATCTACGTCTTAATGCACTTTGAGAGTGCAACTGGCATAGCTAGCAGTTTTCGGAAACTTTAAGTGCAGTGCTTCCAGCAGTTCAGAGGTTCTACGACAGGGTCAACGAAAGGTCTACAGATTCTACGATAGGTTCAACGAAAGGTCTACAGGTTCTATGATTGATTAGACGGAGGGTGAACAGAGTCTATCTGAGTCCTGCACGACCCTCCATTGACTTTGAATGTCCAGTTTCTGCCATTTTTGGAGTCTGGTTGGTTGAAATTTTTTTTTTTTAATTTCAATGCGCGATATCCTTCTTCAGCCTGAGAGACTCCGCGCAAAAATTGCAGACAGTCCAGGTTCAACGGATTAATTTTATATAACGTTAAAAGTCTATTGCATCGATTCGAATTCGTATGAATGATTAAAGAATAATTTTATTTATTTATACTTCTTAAGTAACCGCAATCTGTGTAATTAAATACACGGATCTCCCCGGTTGGCCTCTTTGGTCTCTTCGTCTGGCGCCATTTGAGAGACCACAGAGTTTCTCGTGCCATCATAAAGTTTACTTAACCAATTTCATGCATTCTTGATGCACTTTTTACTCAGATTGAAGAAAGTGCACGCGATGCCGGTGATCCTTGCTTAAAAAATTTTTATTCACCAAGTTCAAGTGAAAGCACAAGTTTTTGAAAAAGTTTCTCTTAACGATCTACACAATCGTCACGCGTCTCTTTCATGACAATCAGGCACAATCCGTACTTCTCTTTATTCAATGCAATTCTAGACTCAGTCGATCAGTGCACTTTTTTTTCTATGAGCTATTTAAACTGCATGCATTCGCGTGACCGGTTTATCACGCAAACCTTAAACATTCCTATACCTATATATAATTTCGGTCAGCATTAACTCTGGATCATTACAATTTTTTATAAAAAATTATTAAACTTCAGCTCGTACTTATTGCGTATATCACGTGGCGAGTGCATCGATCGAGATGATTGAACGAGTCTGTCAAGTATTAAAATGAATGGATATAAGTTGAAAAAGTGAAATTCCGTATTGGCGGGAAAGGAAATTAAATTCAAAATATTTTCACGATAATTGCAACTGTATTTGTTTATTAATTTTTTTTCCTTATTTTCATAAGTATCCTGTATACAGTTTCGCACGCATCCTTTGGTCCTTTGTTATCTGACATATCTTCTCATATTCACATCGCACGTGCAATTGTTTGGAAAAATTTTGAGAGGGGGCTTCCAGCTCTAATTTTACGAATCTTATCGTACACGAAAACTGAACTAATTTACACGAAGGTCGCTTATCTTTTCCAAGAATATCGGGCAGTGCTAAAGTGCCGTCACTCGATATTACAAGTCACGCGAGAAATATGCCTAACCTGTTGTTTAAGATGATGTATTTTCGTCGTTTACGATTAGTCGAGCTTTAATGCACTTGCACATGCACCTGTTGAGGTACCTTGGTAAAGTGGCGCGATGCCATTTTGAGGTAACATTAAAGAAAATTGTTTTCCTTAAATTTTGCCCCACTTTCTTATTTTTTTCCGTAATTTTTTTCTTCTTCTTCAAGAAAGTCAACTTTCTCTTGAACACACCCGGTTTCCTTTACTCGGTGTATACCTTTGGGCTCGAGTCGTACAATGAAAGCTTTTCTTTCTTTAGAAAGCTTTTATTATCCGATACGGCAAACAGGCATATAGCGACACGTGTCTGTGGGATAAATAAACACTTCGGACTATAAAAGCACATGAATTGTTTATTGGCGGGTTAAACAAATATTACAAAAGATAAAGACAACTTGCAAGGGCACGTGACGTCCGTGACGATATTTATTCAATCTATCATGACGTATATCCCGATATGGTTATCAGTCTTGATATTGGGATTTTTTAATGATTAAAAAATGATTAAAAATGACTTTGGAGGTTAATGACGATTTATTTTGAATGACCTACATTTCTTTTTTTATTCAGTACCCTAAGTCGCTGTTACACGTTACATATACCCGGACTTCATTCGTGCTTTTATTCACGCTCGATTCTGGCATCCTGGTTACAAAATATAAACTATTTTCTTCGGCTTTCTTTTTTTACTATTGTTCGTCGAACAATGGAAACCCGCCTGAATCGCACAATGCCAGGATAAATAAGAGACTGATGGATAGGAACTTTGGTATTATTTGAGATGAATGAAAACAAAATTAGTTGAAAATAATAAGGGGTGGCGTTTAAAAAAATGGAAGGCGGGTTGATTAAAACTTGACGATCGAAAACTTATTATATTTATTGTTACACCGTTTCGAAATATCGGATTTAAAAAAATTTATAGTTATCTTTTAACGTTATTTTCATCATTCACTGTTTTCATGTATAGGTACGTGGACGCGATTTGAAAAACGCTAGGTACGAGTACGGGTTTGTCTTTTTTTTCTTTTTTTTTTTTTTCTTAAGGGATGATCATCGAAAATGAGACATTCATTTTTTTTCACACTTTACATACGGGCAGTTGTGTCTGATGCATTTATTCTCGGTTGTGACAGAATTTTGACGTGTGACAGTTTAATTACAATTTTGTGTCACTCGCAAAATTTCATGAGAAAAAGTGAGGGAATGAAAGGGAATTAATATTATTTTTGTGTAAAAATATTTTTGTGAACCTATCATTGGTATGACGTTAACATGACATTTGGTTTGGGTGAATATTTTTTTTTCGTTCAATAAAAAATTATCACAAAAATTTTTTATAAAGAATCGCGTTAGAACTTTCTATCGTCCATTGGAATACCATTTCGCGTTATGAAATAATAAATTAATTTTGCGATAAGGATTTTTTAATCGTCTATTACGTAACGCGAGGTCAACAGTGTCGAATAAATAATAATGGTAATGGTCTGTTTGGGAATACATGTACAGTGATAATTAATTACTATCATTATCGATTACTAATAACAGATTGAGCGATTAGTTACTCACGTGGTAAAACAGTTTTACAAAATATATCATTAAAACGATGACGGTGTACAGTTTGAAAAATTATAATAAATCATTAACAATAGCTTGAATTAGGCCGATCCTGTCATTTATAGGTTCATTGAGACTTTGCCACTTTTTTTTTTATTGCTTGCTGTTCGTAATGATAATGCAAATTTTTGAGTAATAAAATCTGTTCGGTACAATCGTATTTTTCTTTTCGTTATCGTATCACATCGGTAACAAAATATTTTCAATTTTATTAATTTTTTAATTTTTTGTTTCTGAGTCATCTAAAAATTTTGTGCCTCGTCGTCGATTATCGCGACGCTTAATACTGCTATTACGACTAAGGCGTCGAGACGGCACCTTCTAAAAATTATATTACTGAATAGATTTATCGTAATTCCAATATCTTTCTTCGATCGATGACTGATGTAAAATTTTTTTTTTAATTCATTCATCTTTACACTATAAATCTGCAGCGTTAATCAATACCGCAATATTATTTCGAAAGCCATTATAAATCTCTAAAATACCGATCGATTCGCCCCGCGACCGACCCTGCACATTTCAACATCAAAAATCAATGATCAACCAGTGTAAGCTGATGGATTTTGAAATTTTTATTTTCCCGCTTTTATTTTTCTTCTTTCCAAATACCAATCGTAACGCGCGAGTCGATCGCAAAAACTGGTTGCCCTAAACACATCTGACTTTTCAACATGCGTAAAGTATTCAACTGTTAATGGCAAAAAAATATCTGAAATATATAAATAGACGCTGGTCTGCTTTTAATTGTAAAAAAAAAAAAGAAAAAAAGCTGCAAAAATATTTTTTTCATTCAATTTTTCCCGCGCACCGATATCCAAATACACGCTTCCCCGATAGATTAATTTCCCTCAAAAAAATTATAATTAAGCCTTGGCGACTAGCGCTCATATCTATTATGTCTTCTGTTACTTTCTCTTTGCTTTAAAGCTAACAAATTAATTGAACAGTCCCATTTACCCGTTCAATGCAATTAATACTAGGTATCATCGCCAGCGTGTTGGGACTTATTCTATAAGAAAAATGACCGACCATTTACATTCTCATCGGTTCCATCCCTCTTTCCAGTTATCATTGATTAATGATTGAGAAAACTGTTATTCTTCGAGATTAGCCCAGCGCTGCTCTCGGACATTGGTATCACTGCTGATTTTTCACCCTTTGGTAATTTCGTCCTGGACTTTATGTTGGGTTGCAGCCCCTTCAAGATATTCTGTAAGGAGGTAAAGTGAGCGTTAACCAACCCAGGAAGTAATCAACCCTTAGGGTAATACCGTAGGGGATATATCTAATCTCGATCCTGTTATAGAAGGGTAGTTAAATTTGATTAGACAGAGAGAGGGGGGGAGAGAGAGAGAGAGAGAGAGAGAGAGAGAGAGAGAGAGAGAGAGAGAGAGATAGATAGATAGATAGAGTGGTTCCTACATAAAATCATGAATCGTAAAATAATATCGATCTTACCTCTTTGATAGATCCAGGCGTAGTTATAACATAGTAAATTGCATAAGCCGGAATCCAAATCATGGATGAGAAGCTCATTGTGAATCCTAGAACTTCAGCCCACGTTGGATATTTATACGTATTACCATATGTCAACGGTTCATACTGTACGCATTGAAAGACGAAGATAAACTGAACAGAGGGACGATAAATGGATTAATATATTAATTAATAATTAAAATGACGAATCGCATTGATATCGATAAACGTACCGCCATGATAACAGGGGCAAAGACCAGCCAGCATATGTACCAGAATTTATTCAATCTTATTCCCATCATCTGGTGTATACAGTCGCAAAACTTTTGAGTACCAAATATCCAGGATATTGCTATGGTTTGGAAGAAGCAAACCCAGAGAATGGACATTCCGCTTGCTGAGTAGAAATCCATTAGTTGGAATATATACACGCCACCCTGAAAATCAATAGTGATACTTGTCATTGAAAAAAAAAAAAATATAAATTTGAATTTCTCAATTTTCAAAACATACAGCCCCAAATTTACTTACGTGAGTCACCATGGGAACGCCAAGCAGAAACATCAGCAGGCAAATGGCTATTGTAAATTTGTTACGATGAGGTCGCAGAGTGTCTGGCCAATTGTCAACCACTCCGGTAATGAAGGATTCGACGATACAAAATTCACTGTCAATGCCCAGTATCTGTCAAGGATCAAGGACATTGATTAATCCTGAAGATTGAAAGACTTAGTTTGAGCCTAAAGTTATTTTGAATTACAGGATCAACTAGTCTCTCACGATAAGCATAACGAAGAAGATAATGGCCCAGATCGGCGCACCAGGCAGCTTCAGGACGACCTCAGGATACGTAAGGAAGACCAGACCAGGTCCGCTCTTGACGACCTGAGAAACTTCAGTGCCTAATTCCATAGCTATATGACCCAGGATAGAGAATGTCACGCAGCCAGCCAATAAGCATGTCAATGTGTTTACTACGCATGTAATCAGTGCGTCTCTGGAAGTCAAAACTTTCGTTTTCAAGGATTTGAAGCGTCGACCTCACAAGGCAATGTGTACGGTCAGTGAATATCGAGCCGATTGAAAATCGATACTGTATCGATACTTACTTGTAACAGTTGTGATGAAATTTATTGTAGGATCCCAATGCTGGCAGTGCACCTGTACCGATGCTGTACGCGAAGAATATCTGGGTGGCACCGTCGATCCATGGTCTAGGACTCAGTAGCTCCTCCCATCTTGGTGTCACGTAGTAGAGAAGACCGTCATCAGCTCCGTCCAAGGTCACCGCTCTTCCCAAAAGAATGAAAAGCACCACGTACGGGAACAACGCTGAAAACCAGATGATCTTACCGCTCTGGTGAAGACCACGGCGGATGATGAAGTAGACCAGTAGCCATCCAAGTATCAGACATCCCAGCAGCTCCCATTGCATCCCACCGATTTCTTCGATGCCACTTGTGATGCCAAGTACACGGCGACTGGGAAGAATTAGAAGAAAAATTATTCTTTGTCATACCCTTTTTTTTTTTAACGTTGGCTACTTACTTCCAATACTCCTCCACTGGTGTTGTATGATGTATCGTGGCGTTACTGGTTATGTCTGTAGTTTCCGTTTTACTAAAGTTTTTGTGCTGGTCGTCGAAACAGCTGTCAGTGTTCCACCAGTTTCCTGAAATTTGGCAAGCGGTTGGAAATTTGCGCAATCGGGAGCGAATTCTTTTATAATTACCACAACCGCTCCAGGGCAATCCTGGCAAATTGGCGAATGTGCTGATTAGGTAGAATAGCGTCCAGGATATTATGATACAGTAGTAAACGTCGAGGAAGAAGACTATTGTCATTGTGGCGTAACCAACCCCTGGAAATAAGATAGTTTTAAATATCAATTAATTACGTTAGATATATAATTGTTTAATTATATTGATTAGGAACCTTGTAACAAAGGACACAATTGTCCTACAAGCGTCATTCCGCCAGCTCCAAGGTACTGTCCGATAGCGACTTCCTGGAAGAATATCGGTATTCCGCAAAATATCATAGCGATTCCATAAGTGACCAAAAAAGCGCCTGAAATGATATTTCGAGAGATTTATCGAAATTTGTTAAACCCAATGAAACTTTATAACAGACGAGTCTATTTACCACCGCCGTTTCTGTAGCACAGGTATGGAAATCGCCAAACGTTTCCCAAACCGACAGAGACGCTGATACAGGAGAATAAGAAATCCAATTTATTGTCCCAGCCACCGCGTTCCGCTTGCTCTTCGCGATTAGCTACAGCAGCAGGTTCACCCTGGGGCGATGAGACGACCATCTTCGGCACCGTCCTCGACGATTCACCAGCTGTAGTCGACTTCGCTTTGAATTCTATGAAAGTCTGATCCGAATCAACCGGTTCCCCTTCGTCTCCCCAATAATACATCTTCTCAGTCATCTTTCTGAAATGTCTGTCAGTCACGAAACAATTATTTTTTTATCTCTTATTGCCATACAACAAGATCAAGCATTTAGCAATAAGTCATATAAACGGTAATTAGACGGCATTAGAATCTCTAGCTGGAAGCTTAGTACCAGTCAATTTCTTATTCCTTTGCTAAATCATTTGACCTTTGCTAATACAAATTCATTATAGATACCGCAAGGGACACGCGAACTGACATGACTTGTCATAATGATTAATTAGATTAAGGAGAAATGATTCGTAGTATCGATTAATTTCTGAAAACTAGAACACACTGTATAATTTCATAGGACTCCTGTCAAAAGTATCGCGTTTGATACATGTATTGCGTTATAGTTTTATATATGAAATAATATATAGAGACGATTTCATCATCCCTCTCCGCATCGTTAATAATGATAACGCGCAAAATTATCTACTGCGTGACGGAGTGCAGTTCTGTCATTGAAATCATTTGTCTCTCTCTTTCTTGTTTTCCTCGGTAATTCATCCCTTCTTCTTGCGCCCCAAACACCGTGGCCCAACCTTCCAGGCTCTTGCCGAAGAGGGGGAAGTCGCACGTGTATGTGTATAGGGGATGAATGTCTGCGACTTAGAGGGATGCTGAACGCAAAATCAATAGGAAAGTTTTACACCATGCTTAGCGTACACGTGGATGTGTGTACCGATGATAAAACAAACTGAAGGAGCTACTAGCACATGTGCTATGTTGTGTACTGGTCGTTTCAAAATTTGTTTGTCATAATTTTTCAGAAAAATACACAGTACACGAGTAACAGTACATGTGGATTATTTTTTGTGACTATAAAAACTTTAATATCTTCATTGTTATTTATATAAATAATTTTATCGTTCGTACAAATATTGTTATGTACCAAGTGAAACGAATTGTGCAATGTCCGTTTGTGCAAATTAATACTGATCAGTTTGCAAGGGGCATGTCAATCGTCACTGCATGATGCGAAACTACCCTTGTATAAAATTCATAATTATTTGCACTAACTATTAAGCACTGTTCACCGACTAATTTTTTATCGCACTTTGATAACTGAGAATTATATTTAAAAAAAAGTATCACGTCACAATATGGCATTGCGCGTCGGTATTCCAAGGGCTGGTTTCGAGCGACCTACCTCACAAGGGATGTCGTTGTAGAATAATACTTCAGCGCAGAGCAGGGAGTGTCACCGGATGTGCGCATGCGTGCTCTTGTAAGCTAGCATCACATAATACGAGAAAAGGAGAAAAAATATATATATAACACGCAGGGGATGAAATAGGGGCCAATCAGGTTCCTCAGCCTTTTTCCATCCTCTTGGATGCTTCAGGGGTTTTTCGATGATCTTGATCATTCATAGAAAAATTTCAATTCCAGACTATTTTCTTCTTTTACTAATTTGATTGATTGTCGTTCGTCGGGTATCTTTATTCAAAAATAAATATTCTACAAATATCGTGTTAATGGCAATTTTCAAATTTCGTTTCCTTCAACAGCCACTAGACTTATCGCTGGAATTGCTGGGTATCACTGTATGGCACCCTCTCCTGTGACGCAATTGTCGGGGAGAATATTTATCTTCCGGTTCCTTAGTTTCCGTTATACCCATAACAGTCCGCAAGGACTTCATGGACGTCTTCCTCGGGACATCCTTGAGACTGGAAAAATTTGGCCTGGGCGTCCAATTGGTCCCATAGGAAATTGGATGTATCTCGCGTCGTGGATGCGTCACTTCCGTCGACAATTCGGAACGGCACTCGTCGCAAATTGAACTCTCTTCACTTTCCTCAGCCACGGTTTGTTTGCTGGCGATAATCGCGTTTGGCACTCTGAAAGAAAAAAAGATTCGTCAAATTGTCCTAGAGGATCCTTGGGATAACGGTAGGGAAATATCAGATAAAGAAATTTCCATGGGTACGACTAAGTGGAGATCTGACATCGACTTTGTAAGTGCGTCCTAATTCAGACGGAATGTCGTAACTTATCGCGAAGATAAAGTCAAGAGTGGGAGTGGTTAGCTGGAAGGAATTGGTCATCTGAATAAAAGATTTCCTGTGTTTTTTTTTTCCTCGTAAATAGTCTACGTGCTTTCAGCGTCTAATTGCGACTAAAAATTTAACCAGACATACAAGCCCTAGTGATAATGAATAATCGAAAGTTTTTTTATTTTAGGAACGGAATATTCCTTGGGAAAAATCATTCGGATCCGGAAATGGCCAAGGGATTTACGAAAATTGAGAATTTCGAGTTTGCCAACCTGCTAGGGGACCAAGGAAGATAACCGGAAACTAGTACGAGGATATCCTGAATGACGCTTACAACGTCCTGTAGGAAATTTAAGACTTGACACGTAGAAATTGCACAACCGAGACTTGTAATGGCGACGATCATTGAGATTATCCAGCTTATGAAACCAGCCGAAAGAACCGGAGGCTGCACAGGAGGTGGATAATACGAGGACCACACTCGCTGCCACCAAGGATACGCTGTACCACGATATTCGGATTCCTAAAATATAGAAAAAAAATTGAAAATTTTGTTTCTCGATACGCAAAGTTTGGCTGTACTCACGTAACTCCAGTACGACCAGATTGAACAGTAAAGTACTCTTTGAAAAATGAGCCAGAGCCAAAGACAGCTGTTCAGTAAAAACCAGCTGACTGAAATCTTAGAAATTATTTTTGTCTTATGGTAGTATTAAGAATTAATGAATTTTTTTTGTTATTCTTATACCTGCAGTGTCTTGTACAATGATTTGTTACAGTCGAGCCATTTGAGAACCGGTGGATTTTTCCAAAGTGTCATACCAATCGCCGTAAGGATCATGAATGACGGTAGAGTATGGATGAAATCAGGTCCTACCGCAATTTTGGCGTATTCACGGAAAACCTTGTGTTGTAAAAAAAGGATCTCGTGCGGCACTGAGAGAAACGTCAGGACTTGAGAGTGTAAAGCGCTCAGACAGGACATCACTAAAATCGTACATTAGCTTAGACAATTTTTTCGTGTCCAGCTGAATCGAGCATCTGTTGCAGGATGTGAAAATATTAAAATCCTGCAGTACTCGTGTGCCGATATTTGACGTTATCGTGAAAACATTTGAAAAGCGTTTTTATTTTCCTTCTTTTGTTACGAGCAATCGATTCTGTAGGAATTTTTTGATATTTAATATATAAATAGTGACAAAGTATAGAAATACTTCGATGCATCTGAAGAATTTTTGCGAACTAATAAAATGACAATCAATTTATTGACTTTGAATACACACTCCTTGAGCGTACAGTACGAACGAAGCTTTATATCTAGAAAAATGCGAAAATATCTAATGCTATGTATAATTCTAGTTCTTCGTCTTGGAGAACCCACTGTTCTCCGTGTTCTCCAATATGATTATTTACAATTATTTACATCAGTCCTTTGGCCATTTTTTGTTTATCTAAATAAGGAAATAATCAGGACCGACGAAAGAGCCGCATTTTGGAAAATCTTCTGGCGGAGAAATCATGTCACTCTGTTCTCCAACCTGAAGAATAAGATCTAAGCCTCTGGTCCATCCCGATGCATGCTCGTCTCTCAGCATCCAAAATCCTGAAGACAACGAAAAATGTTAAATATACAACGAGTAAGTGTAAAATTTTGTTTACAAATCTCAAACTTCAATTACCAGGATTGTCGGCTTTGAATCGCAATGCCACCGCGCCATATTTTGGTACAGTCACTGTGTCTTTCAAAGGCGCGCAATCCAAATTTCTCGAAAACAGTGCACCGTTTTCATCGAAATCCTTAAGGTCCTTAAGAGCAACACTCTTGCCGAATCTTCGTGCAGCTACCACGTGAAAACTGTAGCCATGAAGATGATAAACCAGATCGTCGAGGCCACCTATAAAAAAACGTGTATTTCAAGTAAAATTTCATTTTCACAAATTCATCCATGAACAAGAATCAAAATGAATAAGAGAAAAGTTTTATCCTTTTTAGAAAAAAATTTCAAACATAGATTTCAACCCACTAACAAAGATTTCATTATACGAGATGATATTGAATGTCCACCAAAAGCACTTAAAAAAATTCCTGCTGTAAAACTTCCTTAGAAATCCTAAAGCAGCCGACCTTAGAACAGAGGGAGGCCCTAATGCGTTTGTAAAAAAAATGGCCGAAGGGTGAAGCTACGATCAATAACTCCTGTTTTCTCAGCCTCCACGTGGACTTTGAGATGTGGCTCAAGGTTTCCGAGTCAAGGCTACGTCACTGTATTTACTACCGTACTATTTGCTCAGCCATATTTCAAGGTATTCCGAAATTTCATCTACTTTATATTACATGACCCAAATTATTTGATCATCATACAATCCAACTGTGACCTTTGACCCAATTGATTAAATACCAAATTTCATATTTTCCACGCAAAATTAATCTCCGTCTCTAAATTTCAGTGATGGTCACCTTGGTCCAGAAGAATAATCTCAACAGTCGCTCCCAGAGGAATACGACGCACGTGAACGCATTCGCACGTAGGAGATTCATTGCCGACGTCGCGACGACAGTGACCCGACGCTCTCGTCTCGTCTCCGTCGGGATCGCCTCCACCGCCACATAATAGACCCTGCGACACATCGTCACCCTGGGTCAATAACGGTGAGGACGGAAACGTGAAAGTCGCATTGTCCACGTTCAATACTCTTGCCTCTACTTGGCCGCTTCCTGTAATTTTATAGATTCGTAAGAATTAATTAATTAAGGAAAATAATCAGACAAATTGTAAAACTTACCTGTAAAGTCTGCAGACTGTATTTTGTAATTGATAGGAAGATAGAGAGTTACGTCCATTCTTTTCTTTGTTAATGATTTGTGCATCTTGCGCATAGCTTTCATTTCCGTTAAGCATAGTTTCACTGGATCACCACAATTCTCGATTAAATTAGTTGTCATTGCTAATTCTTTTTGAAGAATATTATCAATATCATCGTTGTGCGCGATTTCTTTTTTTTCCGAAAGATTCACTTCTGGACTTCCTTTATACTTGAGTATTGCTTCCCCGTTAAGGATATTCTCCTCGCACGCTTCGCTGGTTTCCACATTGATTCTGTATGTGAATATCCGTTTATTTGTTTTCAATACAAAATCCGCACGTTCCCCTGAAACAAAAGTGATCGATCACTCAAACTTGTAAATGATTATTTAAAACAATTATTTTCAGAAATTCACAATCAGCACCTTTGGCAAGACTGATCGAGGTCACTTGTTGCGGACTGACAGGATGACCGTCCAGAGCGATAACCAATAAGGGATGATTATCAATGGAAATCATCATTGGACAAGAACCGGATCCTCCTGCGTTAGCTACACGGAATCTGTGCCGACGACCTGGGATGACTTTGAAGGTCGTCAAAGGTACTTGAGGTCCACCAGGTTGACGTCCTTTACCATTGACAAGGATTATCGATGATTTGAAATTAGCATCGGTACCGGCTGTATGCTGCCACTGTGTGATCAGCATCACGTGATTGGGATCATCAATGTCGTACAATGCTCTGTGAGGTTCTCTGAGGTCTGCCTGTCGCACGATCAACGAGCCAAAGATTCCGTCAGCCATGTCAGCACCTAATTGAACGGTGATCGTTAAGCTTATCAATCTATTATGCAATCGATAAAATTTACATGTCTTTCAAATAATAACCAGAGTGAGCGTGCCAGAGATGAGTTCCTGGTGCTGCTGCACGAAATTTATATTGAAAAGTCGTGTAGCTCGGTATAGGACATTGGGTAATCAATGGAGCCCCGTCCATACAGGGTGTTTCAATTTGCGATTGACCACGCCAATGAACAGCAGCAGCTTTACCCGGTAGACGATTCACCACGTCGACAACTAGAATATCATTTTCGCAAACCTGAAAGTACACGTGAGTATAATGGCGTGATAATAATTTCGATCGAACTTCATTTATTTACTAAATCACAGTTTCGATGGTTATCAATAATTATTGTTCATTTATAGATTCCCCATTAAAGTCGATAATTATATCTGACTTTTATTTACAAAATTAATTTCGATAGGATAAAGATTAAATTTTCTTTTTTATGAATTACAGCAGCATGCATTTCGTCACCTGTATGCTTGGTCCAGGCATTTGTCGATTGGCTGTCAATAATCCTCGTTTCCGTCCATCCGCGGAAACGCAATGACTGGCTAGACAGGCTGTTTCATTCGTGGGACAGTCACCGCAAGATCTAATGAAAATATAATATTACAGAAAAGCTTGATAGTTTCAACAACAAAAAATATTCCAAGTCAAAAATACGGATTTCGATGAAATTTTCGCAGCCTCCAGTGCCTCCACCATTGGTTGCTGTTACGTAAGAATGCATAACGGCCATAGGAGTAAGCAAAGACCAGTAATGGTAAATTGCATGTTAGCGCTGTTACGTGTTTGACGTAATAGCCATTAAAAATCATTATGACGCAACAGTTGTGAGAGCACATTATCAACACGATCAAGAAATATATATTAGGTCACGGAAAAGTGGAGTACATAATGTAATACATACATATATCAGCCGAAATAATTCAAGAAATTTGAAATGAGAAAATTATCCAAACAAACTTTTTACACAAATTTTCATAAGAGATTCGTTGAACAGAAACTTTTTCCCTGGTAAAAAGAAATCGAATAAAAATGTTTCATCCTGAGAATTTTATATAAAAATCGGTCAGTCTCGATAGGCTCGTTAATTCGAGTATAAATTTTTGTATTCTTCATATTAATTTTTTATCTTACTTGCTAAGTGACTGGAAGACTTCTAGGGTCAATTTGACCCGACAGATCATTGGCCAGTCCAAATGATGACACGGACGATCGCATGATAGGAATGTCTGTTCTGTAACAAATAATTTTATAAATTCACAATCGACTCGCATGACAGATATTTATTTCATTCAATTGACACTTTTGAGATTGTATAATTTTTTTACACCCACCATACAGAAAAAGTCACTTACTGGGTGTGTAATGACTGAAATGTAAAATAGTGGCTGCGGCTGCTATCATCATCACTACTATAGTGAGTCGTAGGAAATAAGTGGTAGGCGATACCAAACGCTGAACATATTTTGAATGGTGCATCGTCAACCTGATACTATTGTTAGACATTAACAAGAGGTGAGACCACTGCTATTTATACGTGAAGCTGAAAGAATTTTTCAAAATTTCATACGCGACTCCGTACGTCAGTACAAAATTACAAAAGTATCTAAAAACGTATCTTTTTTTTTCCTTTATAAAAATTCAGCAATTAATTGACAAAAAAATCGTGACTACGAATCAGTACTACATCTGCTAAACTTTACTGCAAACTTTCATTAGATTCCTCAATTGCGCGACTGATCAATACAATGGGAATTAAGAAAAAGAGTATCGATGCGCCAGATGAAATCGTATAAAATGACGAAAGCTCAAAAAAAAAAAGCTTATTCCTAGAATTCCAATAAAAACCTTGTCGATCATAACACCAGAAACATCTTCATTAATCTGCAAGACTTTCTAGCAAGATAAATGATAAATGATCTCACGCGGACGTAAGACGTTCTCAGAAAGTAATGGCTTAATAATGTAACGACGATTAATGTTGATAAAATCGACCGAAACGTATGAAAAACGATAATCACAAAAAAAAATCAGCGATCCTCGCATAATCATGCCAATACGCAATAATCAATCAACAGAGTCTCAACGATTAAATACATATATGCATATCAATGAAAGATTCGCGAAAACAATGAAAATTGAAATTCAACAAAAAAGCGGCATAATTTAGCAGTTTTCTAATAATCCCCACTAAAGGCTAATACGTAAATCGAGCGCTGCCAATGAAATCAAAGAAGACAATTTATAAATAATATTAACAGATTCGCAACGGGGAAAATTGTCGTTTTTAAAAGAGATTTTCAAACAGCCCGATGCGAACGTATCAATAAAAAAAATATATCACAGCACCACGAAAACACTTCCATAAGCACATGCAGGAAATCCAAGGGACACGTGGTCCTACGTCAAAGTCGTAGACACGGCCATTCGCATCGACGCACGAGACACGAGTGTTCGGAAAGAATTGAATTGCAGTGAGAAAGACGAGTTTTCGGTAGTAAATTAGGGGCCTGGTATTGCAGATACCAGGTTGAGGTACCAACTGGTCCCCAAGCGGTCCCCAGCTGGACGTAGAGGCCGACACCCTTAACCGTCTAGTATATAAGAAACCTTATGTACTTCTAGCCTGTAATGCTCTTCGTGCATAGTGAAGGTGGAATATGTGTCAGACATTGAAGTAGTGAAAGTTGCAGAGTAGGCAGACAGAAATGCCCCACGTTTATGCCGGGCTGGCAACGATAAAACGTCGTTCCATCTCTCGTTTGACTCTACAAACACTTTCATCCTTCGACCTTTCTCCTTTTTGCTGCGGTTGTTTCTGGCGCTGGACCAAACCGGGATTTCACTTTCGCTACGACGATGCTAAATAAAAAGTACCACTTCGAGACACCGCAGAGACATTGTCGTAGGACGTTTAAAAAATTCTTTTTCCCCTAATGCCATTTCACTGTGCCATTTGAGGATCATTATGATTTAATATAAGTAGTCGGTTTGCCTTCTGGCGATATTTTCGTTGAATGGTACATGGATTTTTGAGAAATTACTTTCTAAAAAATTATCTATCGGATGCCGTAGGAGTTGAGACGATTTAAAAACGAGTCTTGACTCATTGACATTTTTTTCTGATCAAGGGTGTTCGTGTAAGTTTTATTTTAAAAATTTTTCTTGTAACTTAGTTTACCTTAATTTATTATATTTCGCCAAGAACTTCTATTTTGTCTTTGTACATTGTACGGTGAAGAGAAACGTCATACAAACTTTTTCCTATTTACATTTATGGAGTTATACTCATTCAATATGTCTGTAGACATCAAACGTGTTGAAGGTACATATGTATCTACATGTGGTAGATGAGTACCTATTTGCAATACATAACCTGTAGTATAACAAAGAAAAAAGAGAAAGTGAAACCGGGTGAAATTATTATTTTTGTAAGTCTACTGCTACGTGAAATTCTTATTGGTCCGAATATTTTTTATGTATCATTCAAATTCATAATAACAGACGGTTACGGTTTTTAATTATATGCCAGCTGTATTGTTCTTGTTCATACAGTCTGGCCTAGTCGGGTACCGAATGGAATCTTTATTGCAGCAGGTCATTTACCTCACTCGACAAATAAGTCCACGACTCATCCCCGTTCGCCATTTTATACTTATATACGAAACTGCATGCGCTTCCTAGGTCTTATACAGTGCGAATTATTGCGATCGTTTGCAACTGGAGTCGTGACAATAGAAAGTTTGTAAAACGCAGTCTATATTTTTACAAATGACATTTCGTAGGAAATATCTATTATAAATTCCTTTCTCCTAATGAATTCGAGAGAGGCGTAAAAACGAAAGTTTTTACTTCGTAATTTCAAGAGTTCTTATGCAGTTTATTTTTATTATCGACAGACTTTTTTTTAGCTGGTGTACGTAGTATATTGTGACTATGCTAACTAAAATGATAATCAATTGCTTAGCTACTGATAAATGCATACACAAAATAAGGTAAAT
Source organism: Trachelus iudaicus (assembly GCA_030142595.1). Taxonomy (NCBI): domain Eukaryota; kingdom Metazoa; phylum Arthropoda; class Insecta; order Hymenoptera; family Cephidae; genus Trachelus; species Trachelus iudaicus. Next base: position 664,670 of record JARQTH010000670.1, read on the forward strand.
TATTTGTTATATGCATATTAATGTCGGTTGTAGTACCGTAAACCGGTTTTTGTTATTTTTAATTAGACCCAGTAAACGCAAGAGCGAGCCAGTCATGAGTTCTTACTGGCCCAATGCACTTATAAATGCTCCGTTGACGGTCGAGTACTGGGCTACTTTTGTGTTTATTAGGAAAATTATTGCAGTGGATAATTGTTAATTGCTTATCTTATTTATTAATATATTTATATATACCTGGTACAGGTGTTAAATATATGATGGTGGCTACTACCGAACCAAGCCCGATGAAAATGGCGAACCTGAAGACCATTTTCAAGTATGATGAATACCTGTGATTGCTTGATTCTTGATGCACAAAGCTAACGGGATTTCGAATGTGCAAGAGTACGACGAACTTGCCAGTAACGTAGCCGGGAATACACTGGAATATACTAACATTCAACTGGCCAAGTTCAATGCCAGAGAGAGTTGATCTGCAGTTAAAAGGAAGAAACTGCTTTCAGTATGGATACAGGAAGCAGAATATGTGGAACCGTGTCTTTATAAGTTCATTTAATTATGTGGGTAATTAGTAGCGTATGAAGATAATTTAAATTGTACGCTAATAATGATAATCATGCACAGATCGGAGCTGGATTTTAATTAATGATTAATATCGATCGAAAGTTTATTAATCCGAGGATGATAATAACGGTGGGCTTTATTTTCTATTGTAATTGATGAATTAAAATTGGAAATTTAATATCGTCCGGATGTATTATTCGATTTGTTGATTAACAATATTTTTAAGAATGTGGTGGTATTCGTTATCAATATTGCTTATCTTGTTGTAACAAGAAGAGAAAGGGTTTTGTCACGTCTTTGCAAAGATCTTTGTTCTCCTTTACCGATTGATGGTTTCCACAATCATACTGGTGCGCTGTGAGTCTATTCGGAAAAGGAACGTTGAATATAATTCTATGTATTGTTATTTAGTGAAATAAGTATGAACGAAGTAACAGCTAATAATTTTGAACAATTGTACCCAAAAGTGGAGAATGCCTTGAAGAATGCAGCTTTTTTTGGAATCGATTTGGAGTTTAGTGGCCTGCACGCCGGTGAAGGCGTTCAGTATAGGTTAGCTTTTTGAATCATCAGAAACTTTGTGTATATTGGAGACATGCTTTAGTTATTTCATTTATACTGTTTTTTTTTTCAGTTTATTTGATACAATGGAAAAACGTTATGATAGACTGAAGGCAAATCTGGAGCAGTTTATAGGAATACAGTTTGGTCTCACTGCATTTCATTATGTGCGTGATGAGAATAAATACACTGCGGAATCCTTTAATTTTTTCCTTGTACCCAGATCTATTCCTACAAAGAATAGACAGTTTACGTGTCAGGCAGCTGCAATAGAATTCCTATGCAGTTATGAGTTTAACTTTAACAAGGTATATCAATTATATCTTATTCAAATAATTAATGTGAGGAATTTTCTTTTTAATGTGAATGTATTATTTTCAGTGTTTCTATGAGGGTATCTCGTATCTCAATGAGATTGATGAAGCAGAGTTACGTAACAAATTGAAAACAAATTCAAATTTATGTTACGAAGAACAATTTCTGTCATATGAAGATGAAAATGAACTCAAAGTACACAGTTTCCGAATCTTTGAATGGCTACAAACTAATCCAAAAGATCCTATAGTGATACATACACCAACACCAATTCTGCAATACCTTCTGCAGAAAGAATTGAGAAATCGATTTCCCAATATATGGACGTATGCAGGAGATAAGAAGGTATTTTTCAAAAACGTAAAAATAAGACAGGATGGCATATATAATATGTAATACACTGCACATTCCTTGCAGGTCACTGTACTAAAAGTGGAAAAAGATGTTCGCGTTAGCTTACAAAAAAAGGAAGAACATAACATAGAACACGTGTTTCTAGATTATTATATTGGATTTTCAAAAGTATTTAAACTTTTAATTAATTTGAAGAAACCGATAGTAGGTCATAATGTTCTTCTAGATCTCATGCTTATACACCATCAGTTTTACAAACCGTTACCAAGTAAGCAGTCTCAATATATAACAAAACATACAAAAAGCTGTAATAAACATTCTTATCACTAATATTATTTCAGAAAGATACAGTGATTTCAAGAAAAATATCCACCAACTATTTCCCACAATATACGATACAAAGTTCATTAGTTTCGAAATGAAGAATTTTGTAGACAAAGAAGGTATCCTGATAACTTATCCACGAATGAAAATATTTGTTCTCGTATGATAATTAAAAAAAAATGTTTCAGCACTATGGAAATTGAATGCACTCAGTGTCTTATATACATATTTCAAAGATGGAAAAGGAAGGCATTCGACTATACAGTCACCATTCATCGAGCTGAAAGAAAAAACAGTGGCAGGTGATATTCAATTGAATTCCTTCGATCAGTCCTATGCACTTTAAATATTATTCTTACTCCCACCTACTATTCTTTCAGACAAAGAGAAGTATCACGAAGCTGGATGGGATTCTTACTGTGCTGGTTACTGTTTTATTAGACTGGCACATGTGTTTGCCGTAAATTCATTGGGCAAGTGAGTCAATAATACAAAATAGATACTACTCAATGTCTGTCCGATTACAACATTAAAATAATCTATTTATAACACAGGGGCTCCGACCTAAGGCCTCTAACGAATATCGAAATAATGTCTGGCGTAAAGAACTATGCGAATTGCGTGAACGTAATGCGAGGTAGCGTTACACACATGGTAAGAGAATAGCATACATTAAGTTAAATCTTCCTACAAGACTATCTTAATATACTGCCGTCATTGAATACACATTATAAATTTCTTAGAAGCTAGATGGACCTGATCCCGAAAAGAAAAGAACAAAATGGCTTCATGTTCAATCTCTGGGACGAAAAGCTATAAATATATCAGAAGTAAGTTTGACAAAGTAAACTTGAACGATTTCACTTAATTTATTAGACAATTATTTACACGAAATTGTCTTATTTCGGTTTGAGATTGCTGAGACGTTTTCTACATATGGAGCCGTAGACGTGAAATTATTTGCCCCTAAATGCGCAGTGTTAGCTGTATCAAGTCAGAGCAGGTTTGTATATATATATTATATACGTACATGATTCAGTCGTGACAAATAGCAGCATACAAGCTGGTTAGTGGTTGAAAACGTAAATAATTTTCAATAATACGTATTGACAGTTTTCTATGGACCAAATTCTGACTTTAAATGCTGCATACACCCGTACTATAGTTATCAACAGTGCCATTACGCGTTTCGCGTGTTTGCTTTTGTGGTTTAAAAATAGTCGAATTATACGGTAGTTCCTAAAATAACCTTCCTCGTCTCTTCGTCTTTTCTTTCCCTGTAAATCGTTTAAGTGTTTCATGATTTTTACGCGATCTCTCCATTTCCTTTATATTCATTAATTCATTCTCTAACGATGAAATGGACACATAACAGTACCCTAGTCAGTTTCCGTTCTCGATTCTAATTTGGCACTAGGTTATAAATTATACGTTTTACAACGATCCCGTCCCTCTTCAGGCAGCCACTGAGATAACGGCACTTTAAAGATATCGAATCTTCAAAGGGGTCTATCATCGAGCATTAGTCAAGCAGACTATATCTAGCAGGACTATCAAGCCAGCCTCTTTCTTTTTTTCATACATCTGTACAGGGATATTTAGTTTCAAATTAATCATCATGTTTCAAAAGCTACTTCATATAAGTGGCATTGAGCAATATCATGTAAGCCAAAGTGATCAAATTTTTCCAATATTTATCAGTATCATTCAGCAACAGATCCAATCGTTCATCCACGTTCTAATTGATTTTCTGCAGCAGGAGACAAAGATTATAACTTTCTAGAAGCTTCCAGAAGAATCAATTGCAATGACGCAACGAAGAAACAGGAAACTGGCTCCCAATACGTACATTTGAGATATCCGAGTCCCAATCACTCGGAGATCACAGTTATTCACGTGGCGAGTATATTGACTGACGTATCAATAAATTTAGATCCAGCATCTATCTAATCTCAATTGAAATATCTAGGAGAGGATTTCTTCCGAGTGATACGCGATGGACAGCAACCCATGTTCTAAGGATTGACGATCCAAATAAAACGGAGCCCTGAGCCTCGTTTTCTATCTCCTATTACCAGACACAATCCTCCATTGCCTGGCAATTTTACAAATAGTCTTCTACCTTCAGTCTCAGTCGGCCAAATGGCAAACTGAACGGATCGTTTCGCCGTGATTACTATAATTGATGATGCCGTTCAAGATTTATAATCAGCTATGAATTTTCTAGCGCAATAAACTCTTTCCATCGGCAAAACTAATTATACCAACGCGATAAAATTTCATTTGGTACACAGTCTCGTCAGGCGCTAAGACGCATGGAACTTTGCGAATTCATAAGTACGAACGCTAATTGAGTGTTAGGACCGACCGAAGTCAAACAAGTTTTCATCGCGCTGTCATCGGACGCAATTGTTTTTGCTGCAGCTTGTCAGCCTGACAAGAAACACATGTAACTCATGGCTTTTAAGTTCACCGTTTGGTCGTAGCATTTGGGTTAACACAATAGGGAAAATGTAGCTGCGTTAAAGTTGGAATAGCCACGAAACCTTTGTCCCCTTTAAAAATTATTTTTTAAGCTTCGGTCACGAAATTCTGTAGCTTAGGCCTAGATAGGATTTTTGATGAATTATTATTTTTTCTTTCTTTTAATTCCCAACGATCTGCTTACGTTCCGATCGAACGATTCTGCGAATGTTATTGTTGCGTTTCATCGTTCTTAAATACGCTTGTTTTGCTCAGACTTACTTTTCGCTTTTGAATGCTTCCGAAAACATAACCAAGGCATATTCTTAGCAGGTGTGACAGATTCCACGCAAGTGCGACGCATTTGCGTTTGCATTTTGCGTTCTCCCCTACGCACTGAGCAAATATAATTAGCTAATAAATACGCAGTTGGTATTTTAGTTTAAAGAGGCAGCGGAGCAAGGCAGAACCATTTTGGATGCCATCCAAGGGCAATGATGTATTCATCGTCGTATTTATGAATTGTAATATTGATGTACGTCATTTTAAATAATTACTATTCCGTACGAATCTTTCGATTCCTGTGACATTAAAAGTTTCTTCGTGGGTTATGGTAATGCATTTTAGAAAAAAAAAAAAAGAAAAAAAAATTTCTAAACGACAGTTTGTATAACTTTCAAAAGTATCTTGAATCATAGTACTTTCGTGACAAGGGTAATATTGATTTTTTAACTGGTTACAAAATAGCACAGTCGTTTCCAGGCATAACTATCCGTCAGAAAATAAATATATTTTTTGGCAAATTTTATTAAATTCATATATACTTTGCTCCGTCACTTGCGTTAAAATTCGTCGTTTACCAGAAACTCGAATCTTCTTGCTTATCAGAGTCGTAACGCTCCCAAAATACTTTCGGAGGTGAACAACCTGAGATCACCGAATGACGACGTGGCAAACACTTAGCCCAACTGCCACGATTTCATTTCGAGGAAAACACGTATCTCAGGAAAATATAGCCCGTTTTGACTAAATTTTTTCAAAGAATAAGTGACGGTTCAAAAATTATGTATACCAGATAAAAAAATTCATTAATTAAAATTTCAAGATAAATAATTCTCATATCGATGTCTGATATCAGTCAAATCTCTGACCTGTATATTTTTCCTCCATCGTTTACTTTGATTATCAAACGATTTGATTGCCCATCGGCAAGGGGGGGAGGGCGGGGGAGGAGGGGGGGGGGGCAAAAATTGTTTATTATCATTAACCTCGAGAATCCTTCAAGTTCACGAGGCTTTCGAATCTCAAGAATTTTGCATGCATGAGTCAAAGCCTGTCGAAATTTCGGACACGTGATAATTTAGCTACCGGTTTTACCCACGATACTTGCATATAGTTTTATACGTCATAACCCACGTGTGTTATGTTTTCCAAAAAATGTTGCATTTTTTTTTTAAAGATTTCCAAAATATTCGCCGTTAAGTTGATTAAGCGACTTTCGTAGAATTCTGTTTGCGAAATCTGGAATATCATAATTCTCAAGATTGAGTCAGACTCTGGTGTTATAATAGTTATATGAAAAATTTGCTACACAGTCTCTTCATAAAACGCTTTTATTATAAACCAGACTGAATTATGAGATTATTGGATATTATTAACGATCGATCTCGTTGCCTTGAGGAACCCATTGAAAATCTTGTTATATATGTGTATATATATATATATATATATATATACTTATTTTTTTGTATGCACAGAAAATTTATTCGTTAATTTTGAAAATTCGTAATTCAGACTTTTTAGTCACGTATGAATTTTGTCGTATTTTCTCTTGATGATTCTTTAGTATGTTGCAATCGGTGGGCAACGATTTATTTATTTAGCCACACTGTATGAACTTCCACTCCAAGTAGGTATTTTCATCCTGTTACAATGTTATTATACAACCGACGCTAAAATCACAAACTCTCTGCTTGTCTCTGTTCAGTATTGCTGTTAAGCGCAGCTACGAGAACCCTACCAGTTTGTAAACTCGAAGAGTCAATGAACCTTTAATTAAGGAACTGAAAAATTCCTGTAGCATAAAGATTCGAAACGAAATTTTTGATTTCTCACAGTCAACAGTGTCTAGGAAATCTTTCGCGAGCCGATTTCTCATCCTATTTTGCAAATCTTGCCAAACCAAATAATTATTAAATTCCAGCGATACACGTTCTAATGGAAGTCCATTTATTTATCATTCAAAATTTGAGAAAACATCGCGACCTGTCAGATTAGACGTAAATTGGCCGATTGTTACAAAAAAAAAAAAAAAAAAAAAAAAAAAATAAACGAAACAAGTGACAATTGCGAAAAAAAATTTATAAAAATCAAAGTACCCAAAAATTGCAATCGTTTTCGTAGATGCGAAATTACCGAAGACCCAAAAATTATCTCGCTATTTGCTTTCAGAGTTGCATCTCGCGACCCACGCACGGACGATCCAAATGCATTTTGCGCAGTGCCCGTGAATTCCTAAAATCTTGGGGCGGTTCCAGGAAAAACAATTGAAATTTATCATTACGCAAAAAAAAACCTCGGTAAAATATCTCGTCAAGCGCTAAATTTTCACGTAACAAAGTATCTCATTTGTATTATTATGTCTACAGTTATCGCGAAGAAAAGTAGACACACTTTGTACTCGTAACAAAAGAACGTCATATGTTCACATATTTTCGCGAAAAAATATCCTACCTCCCTCGTCATCTCCACACTCCAAAAAAAAAAGCCGAACTTAACCTCAAAATAAATTAACATTACGCTTTGCTATTAAGTATACGTTTTCGTGTACGCTGAATCTCGGTTACGTTTCGTAAACTTACGTAATTCTCTCTTGCAGATATCGCAGGGATCGTATATTATCGATACCATTGTAGATCTTTCACGTCATTGGCATTCCTCCAGACCCGAGGAGAATCTCCTTGGGGATGACCGGAATTTCACGCGAGTCTTGTGCGTAGTGACTTGGTCTTACGTAAAATGGGAAGAAAAAAAAAAAAAAAAAAGAAAAAAGATTAAGGATGTATAAAGATGAAAGCAGTGAAAAAAAGCTATACGAAACACTTGAAATCTTTCAAATTGAATTTGCCAGCGTGACCGAGACAATGCAGATCTAAAATTGGACGACACGTGTCGCAAAAAATATTTTATTTCGTCACTTCTTCATTCTCTATTTTCTCCTCGAGAACGTCTTCGAATTTTCTGTCTTCCGTTTCAACGTTTCATTTCATTTTTTTTGTATATTTTTTTTTTACAGCGCTCACAATATTCTCAAACACTTCCGGTCTCATAAGGAACTACGAGTGTCGTCCTACAGTCTGCTAAAACATTCGCCCACTGTGAGAATTTTGCTTTGGTAAGTTTTTCAAAAATTGTTCATCACGCAAGTCAAACATTTAAAGCGAAGGAATCGATCGTCATCCGCGAGTCGTAGGGAGTATGTTACGTTTTGACTTTCTTTTTTTAATTCAAATTTTTCGTTTTTCACTTCCGTTTTTTCTTTTGGTCTGCTTTCATGCAAAGCATGAAACGATGAATGTTATTGTGGGGTTTTAAGGTGGTATAACTTCGGTCACGTGTGTGCAGAGCGAACTTGTTTACAAGTCCAAAAAAATGACTCACTTCGCATTACTGTCAAAATACACAGGCAAAAAGTATAAGTATCGCCCGGGGGGGTTGGGAGGGCGGGACGTTCCGTTTGAGCGATTTTCAAAAAGCTCCTTTGGACCGATCGCCGAAAGACATTACACCAAACCAATAAACTTTCCATTGGTCGGTTATTCACCGTGCGTGTAACAAATCGCGATCTGTGAGTAACAAGCGATATAAAACGAATTTTCGAAAAAAAATATTCCTTCGTTTAAGCAAACATTTACGAGTAATTTCTTAAGCTCCGCATAGAAGTCTATAAAGATTCCTCCTATATACATGTAAAAGAAATTATTTTTATTTTTTATTTAATCTCTTAGGAGCGGCCTCGTGATCTCTGGCGGAATGGTCGCATGGATGCTACATCGTAACCTGCAAAAGTCATCGCTCCAGTGAGGATAAACCGTAACGCGTAAACGTTGCGAAACTTCGGTGTAAAGCGAAATCAAGATTTAAAGAGGGTCCGTGGGATTGCGCCTCGCCTTGCGTCTTCAGGGAAGGATGCTGGTAAATTTGTTTTTAAGAGACGAGTATAATTCTCTTGGCAAACGATTTTCTTTGAAGAAGAAAGGAAAAGGGAAAATTACATTGGAATAAGAAAGATGCGCCGTTAATTATCCGTATATAAACTGGTGCACGAAATTTTCTCGCGTCTCCAAGAACCGTCAATTCTCTTCACAATGTATTCTCTGACATTATAATTTCTAATGCTAAGGACCGTTCACGTGCAACGGCTATACGCTTCGTAGAAAATCTCAAGAACGTTAAAATAACTCGGCAGGGTCGCAGCACCACCGTCCCGGACGAAGCCTGCTCAAGAATCCCGGGTACGAGATGGCGTATCCTTGCCTCGTGTCGCAGCTGCTCCAGGAGATAATAATTCGAAGAAGACACAGTGACGGGATTGGATGTGATATGATAAAGAAAAAAAAAAAAAAAGAAAAGGATTCTTCCGTCAGATCTACCGGCCACGTCTTTAATTCCTAAACGCATCGGCTTGTATAGATATTAGGACATTGGATAAGCTCGACCTCGTCTCTGCAAAGCGAAGCGGAACGCAATGACGATGGCTAAGGTGTCTCCGAGCGGGCATACCCGCGGCGCCTTCCCCGATATTTCAAAAGTTTTATCTGGCCGCAGCTCAAGGCCAAAATACTCGAAATAACGCAGCAATTCGTGTGGGCGTAGGGGACGAGCATCGGACGCGACTCTGCCGAGCTGGTGGTGAGCGTCATGGCAGGTGGGGCGAGCGAAGGTGGTCAGCCACCATCTCCACTTCGCGATCCTGAGCGCAGGGAGACATAGAATTCGGGTTTTGGGGCCGACGGTTACTTCTCGGGCCATTGCCGGGAACTGGGTTGGCTACGACATAACGGCCTGGCGTAATACTCTTATACGGGAAGCTTCGACGACCACTTCCTTCGACCTTGCGTTTCGCCTGGAGTGTTTGCTTTCCTTACTCAATACCACTGGACTCCATGAACAACGCTGGGTGAAGCTCGTGACGTAGGCTCAGTGACGTAACCAATGGTTATTTGGATTTCTTTTTTTCTATACGTAATAGCAAGCAGCCACGTAGAGGCGGGAAAGATGGTTTTACGAGGTGGCGATTAAGCTAGGGTAGTCATTAATTTTGTTAATTTTCATTGGGTTATTTTATAACGATTTTATTATTCTCGGGATAGAAACAGCTTTTTTTTCTGTTGCTCATTCATACTTTCATTTAGTTTGTCCAAGTCTCACTGGCAGCTCCTTACCGTACTCGTCCACTTACATCTGACTTCCTCTTCTTCTTCTCCTCCTTGTATTTCACCTCCCGAAAACCCTCTGTAGGAGCCTATTTTTGTCCATAAGCTGAACAACAGAAATAGACTAGCCTAGCCCCTGGCCTAGAGTGTAGGCTTGACCAGCCATAATAGCTTCACTTCAAGGATTCATCGTGCACACGATTTGCCATGGAAAAAGCGCACAGCTGTCGTTGCATCTACCCGCAAGTTGTTCGTGCCTCGAAGCTTGCGCGCAAGCTCAACCGATGCGCCGAACTTAATTCCTCAGCCAACAGGTGGTACGCGTTATTTCTTTTTAGAGGCCAGAGCCTTTCTTCCTTCTCGCTATTGCATACGCATAATGTGCATAAAAATACATGCAAAGGCTCCCTGCGAAATTATTCTTATGGTTAAATAATCTTTTGTACAATTTTTTTACTATTCAAAATCACGCAACAATGCATTCGAAAGGGCCGCGTTTTTTAGCACGGCATTGGCCGTGCTTTTTTTAGTGGCCCGATTAGCGGTCAAATACTTGTGTCCGGTGCTTTTAACGTGCCTGCGACTCGCACGTGGAGCTGCGAATTTGTGACAAAAGCGAATGGAGCACTGCGACACCTAGAGAAACTTAAAAATATAACTACTGGTTCGCCCCCGTAAATTTGTATATATATATATACATATATTACACTTCCGAGCACATTAATCTTGCTCAAAAGCTTGCCCATTATAACGCGGGAAACCACGACGTTTCAAAATATATCCCAACGCTCGACTATACCATGTGCCAAAAGTACAATGTATCGCTCGAGTACGAACGTTCCCAGCGGTTGGCATTGACAATGAACGGGACTTTTGTCGCTGATAAAATCAGCCCCCGTTGCATCAAGTGCAATTTTGAAATTTTATCAGTACCTTTTTCTTTTCTTACAAATTTTTAATTCAACTCTGTCACGGCTGGGTTAGCCTCTTGATATTGGTCAGGGACTGAAAATTTATCGAACTTAAAATACCAACTTCGACTGTCAACGCGACAGACTGTTAGAGTGGTGCAAGCTCTGGTCCAAACGAGGTATGATGATGGACGGGATGAAAAAAAAAAAGGAAACCAAGGGCTTTTTCTTTATCTGTTAAGATTGGACCTACGCCCTATATTTCTCGAGGTCGTTGTTTTCTAGGATTTGTCTAGCTAGTGCCCACTAGAATCTACAACAATGTCTCTATTTCTGTACCTTTTCGACGGCTATAGGTATATCCTTGGCACGGACCATCCACGTGAAGTTTCTTATTAAAACACAACCATTACATAATTAAGAACGTCGGATAGAGAACTTGTGAGTAGCGACGTCGACGCCCTGACAAAATGAAAAATAATGGAAAAAGAATATCTCGTCTGTCTTGAGGATGCTTGTCGTACATTTTTATTAATTTTTTTTTTCATCTGTAGATCCAACAAAGTCTCATCCCTAATATTCCGTGCACAGCTCAGAAACAGCAGGATGATGGAATCAAATTGAGAATCGGGGTGTCAGAGTAATCGAATTAAAAGAATAAATTAAAAAGTCAATGTAAAAATCATCTACTTCGCCAGATATCTCGTCATCAGTTGCGGATCACGACAAAATTCGACCTCGCAGCATCCTTGCGACTATTTTCGCGCAACGTTTCGACATGACTGATGAGAATTTTCTGAACGAAAACTTTGTCCCTCGATTCTGCCAAATGATTTTCAAGCATACGATAACTTTTGGCGAATATTAAATTCCAAATTTACGTACACAGCGGTCGGACCAGGCGTTCTTTTTAATTTTTGAAAAATTATTATAGAATCATTTCTTTCCAGTAGCTTATTCGCGTATCTGACAAGGACTTAGAGGTTTTCCGGTCCTCCAAAGGTTAATTGAGATCGTCGGCATCGCTCACTGTACACGCTCTTGTTTTACGTCACTGGTTATGCATACTGGGTTTCCACCAGGAAGAAGAATACGAGGACGAGGATAATCCTCTAGACATTATAATTGTCGGCCAATTAAACTTCACGGATCGGACGATATGTCGTCCCAAATTTAGCAAACCATCCCTAATGCTCGAGCTGGTATGTCATTGGGGATTCGTGGTGACAGACGCTATTATGCTAGCTCTTCTTGTCATGCCAAGTATCGTAGCTCGTTATGCAGACGTTAGACTATATTTGGGACGTTGAGCCATGATTACTTCACTGGCCCAGTTGGCCGTTGATTGGACCCAAGTATTTTTAGTGAGGTCGCTAGATCGGCCCTCTAATGTAAGACTAAAGCACATCGCAAATTACTCAGCTTACATACGAATTCGTTTCTTAATGCAGGTAACAAGAAGGACTGCTTATATACATTGGTCTAAATTTGCGGATTATTTAAAATCCAAATAAAATTCAGGTACATGATTCCTTGGCGAGGGCTAAGAGGCAATCCTTGTTGTGCCAGTCTCTTAAGTTTTTATAGTTCAACTTAACTCGATGCCTGAGCACTTTGTGATCATTGGATATGTTCGTAGATTTGATTTTTTTTTATTTTTACTTAAGAATCCAAGCGTTAGACCGGTTGAAGAATAGATTCAGGTATGCCCGGGCCCGGGTCTTACCTCCCGTCTATGATAAATAAAATTGAGAATCCGTTTCAACAGACTCCAACCGCTCTACGCGAGATCCAAGATTCGAGATCGGACATTTTACATTCGCCATATTGTATGCCAAAAATGATTCAACCGTTTCATACGTCTCTGCGTTTATTATGTTATGTGTTATGTATGCATGAGATCTCACATAGCCCCAGGAGCCTTAGTTCGTTTCCTTTGATGACGAATGTTTATTATTTTCAAAATTTTTACCTCCTTTTATTTGACTTTCCTTCATTCATGGCGAATATCTTTTAGTTTTAGACCGACGCCGCGCGACTGATGGCCAACCAAAGCACTGTGAGATTTATTGCTGGAGTCATTAGCGTATACGCTTGGTACGTTTGCTCTTTGAATGGCTGACGGATGTGGCGATATGCTTGTAGCTTCCGGATACTTTCTTGCATAGTGTGCTTTAAAGGCACCATCGTTAGTGCTTTTATGGTGGATATTCGTTTTTGAATTCTCTCCGGTGTTTTTTTTCTCTACTTTCCAGAATCATCAGCACGCTGCAAAGATTCAACTATTTTCAGACACTAAGGTACAGTTGCACTATGCGTTTACAGTAAAAATAAACATGTCGAAATTTCATCTTTATACCTGCTACAAGCTGGAAACGGGCCAAAATGTCCCGAGACGTTAGGCTGGAAAATTTAAGTGATCCCTCAGCCGGTTTCCCACGACTTGGTTATCGTCATCAAAACTATCGAAGATCCAGAAACCAGTTTTGACAGTCACCCGTCAATCTATGAAGAAAGAAAAAAAAAAAGTGCTGGTCAATTTTATTTTATCACTCAAAATCTTCAACATGATACTCCAGTTAATTTTATTAGCCAAATATAAGTTCTCCTCGTGCAAACCTTCTTTGAAGTTTCGGACCACAAAAATGTTGTGTTACTTGTAAAATTCAATCTCCAAGCAAACGCACCGCGTGCTTCCTGTCTATCATCTTTGTCTCGGGATGTTTCTCTCTCGATTTGTTTGTGAACTGCCCTTTGACTCCTGCTTCACAAACGTTACCCTTTGACCTCGCTCTGACACGACAGTTGTTCTCCAGTGACGTCACTGGTGAAAACCCGTGCAAATAAACTGGGAATACCGAAGACGAACGAAGCCCGTCTTCCATCTATTCTCGACGTTGGCAACAATAATGCCTCCCAGGGACAGCGACGGATCACAACGTGCTCTCAGCACGGACAACTAATGACGCTTCTTCTTACAAAGGCCGTGCCGTTCTAATTTCGTATTATCATCCCTGCTGACTAAAAATATATAGGGACACACAGCTTGCTATAACCGCCCGTATGCGTATCTGCCAGCCGGCAACTGTTTAGCACTTTAATAGCTTTTGGTCTTGGCGCATCCATAGTTACTACCTACACTTGGAGATTCGTTAGAGTCCCATTGCCTTTGATGATAGATGCTGTATAACGATTTTCCATAAAACAAGAATATATGTCTACGAAAATTATTCCTTAATTTCCAACAGGTAGCTGTCAACAAAAATTTTCATTTTAAGCACTTCAATACATTTTTATCACTGTATAATACAAGGCTCTGATACCAGTGTAATTTTCATTTGAAAAAAGCAGATGATCTGTTAAGAATTTTCTATTTTACTTTCTTACCAGGTATTTGTGTTTGTTTCTGGCACTTGCAGCAGGCAATATTTTTAAGTTTTATAGCTTTTCTTGTGAAAGGATTGACACCTGTTGATTATTTCCGGTTATTCAAAAGGTGTCACTATATGATTCATGATTATGATATCTTTTTGACGTGCGTTAACAGAATATTTGTTTATACTCGTCCGTAGTGAATATACGAGAATCAGTTTGAATGCCCGGGATGTCTGAAGTGTCGAAATGGCGCACGTTGTATGCTTTACAGTTGATGGTTACTCAAAAGGTGTTGACGTTTTACTACAATTATCTGAAAATCAATAGACATACAGAATGTTTAATTTCATTTTTCAATGAATTTTCATCGTGACTCATAAACACTGTCATTTATCATTTCGAACTTGCTCTTTCAACGTTTCTTATTTATAATCAAGATGGCGGCCTTCGTACCTCCACGCGTGGCTGTCATAGCTCACGTCAATTTACATACATCGATCTCCTGATAATTCCGTGGACATTAATAATGCCAAGTTTTTGCCTGACTTTTATATAACATCTCATGGCTCGTGTAAAAATATCCACAAGCTTTGAACTGTAGTCGAAATAAACGATGAAATAACAGCGTCTATTTCTGTAACCCATAATGAGTTGCTGATAGTGACCAAAAATTATAGGGCGAACCATGAGGATAATAATTTCGTAAATTCGTCGCGAGCTCATGATCTACCGGCGACGGCCATCTTGCAATTACTGCTCCGTAAGGGTCCATCCCCCTCTCCTCCCAGGCTAGACAAGACTTTCGGCTTTCATCGCGAGAGTGAAACACTCGCGGAAGCTTCCACGGCACGCGATCTATTTATGAACGCCGCTAGATTGGTCTTGTGTGAAAGTCTGCCAATCTTTTGTAATATTTTTACGCACTGTAAGCCCGTGACGAGTGGTTAACGCGTCGGCTTCGCGTCACTTGCTCCAAATGTGGTAACGTATGGAGCGAGCTTTTACGAATGAAAAAAAAGCGTCAGCTTCCAGTCACGTATAACCTTTGGCCAGTCGCGTGACAGCTTTCTCGTTTAAAGGCACAATTTATTTTCCTTAAGGATCTTGCAAGTTCATCGAAGCCTCGCTGTATGAAAGTAAAGGTGTAGCTCTGTGATGATCTAGAAAACAATTTTAAAGGAACCACGCATCTTTGAATCGTGTAAATATAGAATTTTGATCTTGAAAGAATTTGTAATTTTACGTACAAAAAATTGTACGGACTCCGACAGGATTATGGGACCAGAATGTAAGTACAAACAAGCAAGAGGAACGTGCTGCGCATTAGATGCATTTAGAAAGCGCCAGAGAGATAGTAGATGGGAGCATTAACCGTGCTTTCTGTGCTTGTAAACCGTCTTGAATCAGTCCTGAGGTATACCTATATATCATACCGCATCGTACACACGTGTAGCACAACGCACATGCGTGTTCCGTGCGTACAAGCAGAGTTGCGCTCAACTTCTGATAGGAAGGAAGAAAGATCTTCTTGACGAGTACGTGTAACGTTTACGTAGGCGTAAAACGTAATGAGAAATATAGGTTTTATTGGCGTGTCATCCTCTCTCAAGTACGACTTCCTGGTTCTTAGCCTTTCAATCAGGCAGGATCTTTAGGTGTACACCGTTAGTATTTCATTGGTTTATGAATCATTTGCCTGACACTTTTTAACCTGCATTTCCAACCTGTACAAATGTTTGAAAAATAATATTTTCTAAACAGATCAGCGAACATATTAGATTTTACAAAGGGAGAACTGTCATTTATATATGAACAGTAACTTAATCAGGTAATACGACCACGTGTCCATTAAGGGACACGCTGATCCTTTGATCCTGGTAAATAATTAGTTTACTATGCATCACGTTTACCCTGAGGGATTATCCGTGTTGTATACAGAAACGCTGGGCATCGTAACTGAATTACATTGTCAGGAAGATACTCACTGGATATTCGTTCTCACTGGTTCTGCTTTTGAAAGCCGATTGAATTTAATCGGTTCGTTTCGGCGAGGGTGTAAAAGTCAGGTACTTTTTGCGCGACAACCAGAAAGACGGAAGATAAACGGCATCTGGGAATTCTGGCCTTTCGTACCGATGAAATTTCGATTTTGGAGGTTAAACGTAGAGACGTAGGAACAGCCGGACGACTGGCTTACGGCCAAGTTTTTCCTCGTTCCCATCTCGACCACCAGGTAGCGACGTCGACGACTATTTAAACGAAATTCGACGTAGTCCGTCGCCCCGTTTCGTTCAGCAGCGCAGGCGTTGCCGTTTGAATTTTTTTAAAATTAACAATCATGTTCAGGGAAGAGTAGCATTACGGATCTGGGGCCGTCTCAGTGTGTACGTTTTTTTATACCGCTTATAAGTGTAACCGGGACAACGGTGCCGGTGCAAAATATATATACACATATATATATATATAATTGAATAAGAAATTGGTAAGTCCCAATATCCGAGACAACGGTGACGGAAATGCAAAATATGAAATAATTGTACGAACCAACGACAACGATAAGTGAATTTGTGACGCGCGAAAGTGATAACGAATCGCGGTAACCATGGGAGAGGAATAAAAAAAAATTCGAAAGGAATCTGCGTAAGAGGAAGAATGAAACGCAAAGGAACAAAGGGAGGAAAAAAGAAGTACTCGTACATGAAAAGCGAAATGTATTTAATGAAAACATGTATAAAGTGATGTGACATCGAAGCAATAAGGATTCGCCAACATTTCATTAATAATCGCCCATCCAACCAGGACTATTCACATGGATTAAGACATAATTACGTTAGCCCAGTGTTCATGATACTCGCGAATTATCGGATACGCGTTTATTTGATATACGATGAAAGACTGAACAAACTTTTCAATATCGACCCTTATTGCTTTTATAGATATTATCGCACGAGATACTGGAAAGTGACGTTCAGCGAGGGTCCAAAATCAGGGAGCTCGTGGTAGAAATAGTAGCTTCACCGGAGCCACCTGCGACATATTTGTATTGTCTGACGGGTTATGCTCGAATCTAAAGAAAGATCTGTTTTCTTGCTACTTAAGATATTCTATATATCATGAAGATTTTGTGCGGAGGCTGCTGGGACCATTCTAGAAATTTCTGATATGATCCTTACGGATTTTTTTTAATTTTTTGAACATTTTTCCTATTCAGTCATTGATAGTGATCCTTAGGTCTGAGTGTTAATTTTTTTTGTGAAGGAGGTAATTTTTTTTTATTTATTTAACACCAGCAGGTGCCTGGTTTAGCTTAGCAAGTACCGTTACTCGATGATTTCTTGGGAAGGGGTAGTTTCCTCTAGAGAATTTTATCTTTGGTACTTTTTGAATGCAACGGGGAATTTTGAAACGTAGCAGCGTTAAGAATTTATATTTTGCTAATGAGATTTCAGGAATCATTAATCGTCTCATCTTTATTTATTTATATTATTTAATTTGATTATTTCACCCTAGTAACGCAGTTACTTTCAGCCATTATTTTTCATCAAACATTCATTTATGTGGGACACAAGTCACATACAAACACGACCTCCATATGTTTGCCAACAAACGCAACTTACGGTCCCTATCTTTATAACCCTTGTGCCATTTTAAACTCGTCTCTTTAAACAAGTACCACAAGCATCCATAATCGCAGACTATAATATACCTGTTCTCTAATAAAAATTACCACCCCTCATACCTTTTCATATTACGCAATTCCACTGCCGAAGAGTCATTATCAAAGTAAGAATCTGCTAAATCACAAAAAGGAGATTTAGAATATTTTTTAAATATTAAACATCCCCGCGAGGAGCATTGAGAAGCTGTCGATCGTGTTAAAAAATTCAAATTTCCAAATTGAAAGAAACAACTTAAATATTCTCAGAAATCATTCAACGGGTGCGGGTTGTGATGAAAAATTATTTAATTTCAAAAACGTAAAGGAAAAAAAATAGAACCAGTATCCTCGCAAGGATCATCTGGATGCTGCCGTTTCCACTCCTCGGGATTGAGTTGGCAGAGTTGCTTGCGACCAACCCTGCCAAAATAATTAGGAAGTCGTCTCGAGACCGTGCTAAAAGTGTCCGCTCGGGCACGCGCGATTTGGCCGCCTAGTCGCGTCCCGGGCGTTTAGTAAGTTAGACGGTAGCGGGTTCGGGTCGCTTCTAAATTTCTAGTTCAGACTGACCGACCGCCAGCCCCGAGGCAGGCTGGTTGTGTAGTGAGTTTTCGTGAGGTGCTTGTCGTTTCGTTCTAACCTCGAATAACCACCTCTTTTTCTTGTTACTTTTCCATCCGCATCCAGACCAATCTGTTGCCGTTGATTTTTTTTGTTACTTACTCTTGCACTACACTTTATTCTTACACCGATTGGCTTACCGACCTAGCGTTTATTTGTGACTTCTTTCTTATTTATACACTTTTATCTCATTTCGAACACAATTCGGATTCTTTGTCTCCGTTGGTGACGTTACGTAAGTTAGATACCTTCTTTTTTTTTTTAAGTAACTGTACTTCTCTTATTTGAAGTTTCACGAAGATTTTAATCGAGAATTTAATCGTTTCTGTATGACGATTTTTTTTTAAATTTTGAATTTGTTTACGATGCTTTTTTTCAGTGCGAAAAGAGTTTCGGATTTAAATTATTGTTTTATTTTAATTTTACCTGGGATTTATTTTGGTCTCCTGAAAGCATGGAGTCTTAGTCACTTATTAATTTTTTTTTCCTTGTAATGCGATTGGAGGTTTTATCGTTGCGATAAATGTTAAGGCCGGTTTACTTTGCTGCGAAAGCGAATAGAAAAATTATTTGTGCAATCTTTGCAAGTATCTTCGTCACCACGCTTGCTTATTGCAATATTAGTAATTTAGCTTAGTCAGCCGTCTCGTTCGAGCGCACTGGAAAAATTGAAAGTTCATTACCGTCGTAATGGGAATACAATAGTTAATTGGAAAGAAGAAAAGTGATCTTTCCTTTTAATTTAAAGGAATGATAATCGTTGAGGAATTTTCGCGCTGAAGTTTCGCGTCAACGATGTTCGGAAATAAATTTATGAGCTTTTGCAGCCCGCAATATGGGCAGTAAAACGTAACTATTTAAAAAAAATTTCTTTACCATCAAAGTCGCCGGGAAGTTACGCACCTCTGTGTCTGTATAAAAATTATTAGGCGCGCTTCTAAGCTGTATAAAAGCAAAATCAAAATTACACCGAGAAAACAATAAGGGATCAATAGTCCTTGCGAAATAAAATAATATAAAATTTCATAGAAAAAATTTACTCAAACAATTAACTTCGTCCTCGCATAACTGTCAGTAGCAAGTCTTGTAATTTCACTTGCAACAAAGATTTTCAAGCTATTCCAAATTTTACGAGCATCAGTTATATAACAATACGATAATGTCCTTTGGTCGTCTTAAAATACGCGCCAAGGAAATAGCATAGAGCAGAAGCCTGAAAATAACCGAGTGCGTCACGAGCAGCAAACCAAGTCCAGCCAATAGCGTCGCTCCACATGCTCTAATCTTTCGATCCTTACATATTTTCCATGAGCACATATGTACTCTCCACAAAAAGCAAGCTTTGCAAGAGTCCTCGTTAAATCGACTAAAGCAATTCCAGGATTACGTTTCACTTTGGTAATAAATAATTGTCTCGACCAAAGGTAAAACGTACAGTGCCTCCACTGTACAGAATATTTCGTAGTCGAGTTCGTAGTCAGGAAGGCCGTGGCGCTGCAGTAGCAGCGCGCGCCGCAGGGCGGCGCACGTGCACAATGATTTGCCGTTCGCCGTGTCAGTTTCACGGAAGAGGAGGTTTGGTTAGCAGTTAAGAAATATATCGGTGGAAAATGACGTGTATCGTGAATTTTTGTGGTCTCGCCTTGTGATAAAACCTCAGTATTTCTGTGTTACGGATCTCGATCGTAAGCTGTTTTCATTATTGACGTCGTGTGCTCCTTCTTCGATAATTTTCAACGTTCGTACGTTCCTAACCTAAATTACTCATTGCCGTGCCAAGTCCGTTCGTAACGCCACTGCTTAGTGACACGTCTGCGAGTGGCCGTTTACGTTCACGGTGAGTTTCTCGCCCATTCTCATCGAGCTATCATCGTGATCAAAGAGTTTTTGAGATTCGGTTAGTGACTTCTTCATTATAACCTAGTCTTCGTTTACGGACGCCTTTTCTGTAGACGCTTTGTACTCCATGCTGTGTTGTTTCACATTATTTTCACGCTCTGCTGCTTAGGACGTTGACATTGGCTTCCTCGTATAGTTTCCTTTGTAAAACGACGATCTTGTTAACGACATTTCATTATGCAAGCTTTTCGTGAATGTTTTCATTGCGCGACACGTGTCCATCGGCTGAGTCGTGGCTCGTGGTACGCTTCCAGAATATTTTTCTTTTATGACTCAACGTATTTGTTCAGATACGATCAACATTTTTCTGTTATCTGTATTATCATTTCCTTTCAAATTTATTTACTGCATCTAATCTGACAATGGTGCAATTACAGTTAGGTTTATAGTTTTATATAATACACGGTAGTGAAGATCCCGAGTGGACGGAGAAATATCTGTGTCGCGACGTGAATAAAGACTTTTAGTCTTATCTGCAATTCTTTTGGAGTTTGATATTCTTTGTGCGTCCACCATCTTTGAAACAAGAGCGGAAAGCATAGAAAAATCTCCAAAATCAAATTCATTCAATAAGTATTGTCTTACAGACTTGAATCGCTTTTATTCTTTCTAAAGTTTTTCATCAATCACAAACGTACTCTTGCAAATGTCACTTTTACGCCAATCAACTTTTTACATATAAATGTGGTGTATTTAAATTCAAAATTGCTTAATGCATTATTGTGTCGTGCGATCGTCGTCATTTCGCCTCGAATTATGTTCTAAGCTCTTTGTCTTACGAAACTCAATTAATATTCATCTCGTTTAAACGAAACTGCTCGACGTATGTATAATTACTAGCGCACTCTTTGCTCCGTATGTGTACACAGTGTTGGAAAAAAAAACTCATTACTCACTCATCGCATTACATTAGAAATATCATTGATTTTCGTATCTTCTATAATTGATCATCGATCTCACCCTCTTAAATCTTACATAATAATAAATTAACACCGACTATTTATACAGTACGATTAACGGTGTTGATACATGCTTTTAAATGTTCACATATATATATATATATATATAACTATTAAGTTTTTTCAAGATAATAATACACGTATAGTCGCCCCCGTCAACATCAATGACTCTACAAAAAAAAATTACAAATTTGCCGGAAAAAATCTTCACCAATTCGTATAACGTTACACGAGTATACGCAATTTATCTGTACAGTGACAAAATGTCTAATTTCATCGATAATGAATATCGAAATACTAATAATGGTAGTCGTCAATTTTAAGCAGCATACAAATAATCCACAACCATGTATCGCATCCATTGATAATTGATTTGGAAAATAGTCTCTTTGTTATTATTAATTCAATGTGATCTGTCAATGCTAATTCGTGAACGATCGTTATCACTGCCCGTCAATATGCCCCGTCACGCAGTTAACAATAGAAACGTGTGCAACGATCGACTCTGCTCTGATCTGTCTCTTTCGTGCTTTTAGGAATCGTTTTTGTGAATGAACGCATACAACGGCTGAGAGGAATACTATTGGCTACGATATATTAAAAGAGGATAATCATGGAGGACGGCCATTCGAAAACCGTGGAGGAAGTGTTGAATTACTTCAACGTTGATCCCGAGAAAGGATTGTCCCCGGATCAGGTCAAGAGGAATCAGGAGAAATATGGTCTCAACGGTGAGTCTTGTCATTATATATATATATGTTTTTATTAAATAATACCAATAACGTTGATTCGATCCATTGAACTTAGCTAATGTTCCACACGAAATCAGTTTCCACGTGTTATCGAGAAAATACGTATACGCGTTGCAAGAGCAATGGACTCTTTTTTTTTTTATTATTGTCACGTTGTTCCCCTGCGTCACAATTATAAACACGCTGCTTGAAACTCGCAACTTCCGCGACAGTAATTCCTCAAACCGCACCGTGAAACTCAACAACCGACCACAATGATTGTGGCTTCGTAACCACGTGTTATCAAGTATATATAGGTCCGTTCAGCCGAAGCGTACCAGTTAACGTTGACAGCTGCACATCGGCAATTGGCACAAGTATAAAGTGTAACTGTACGTTTTATCGGTAAAGAAAAAAGAAATTGGCACAATTTTAAATGCGTTGCAGACGTCAAATAATACCAAATCAATAATCTCATGAGAGCTGTCAAGTCTAATGCATTTGACCTGAATGGCCTTGTGCACCGATATAACTGATTAACGCACGACTAATTAAATGTCATCGTTAAGAAACACCCGGTTGAATTAATGGTATGATGCCATAAAGCGAACGGTATTCAAAGGATAATAATCGACAAGGTGCGTGATAAATATTCAGTAATAAAATTAAAATTTCTCTAATCGCTACTACTCGGTTCGCGCGCTTATAAGCTACTCGGCCGTATCAATCGAATGAAACGTGGAGCTAGGAGCTGACGATAAAAAGTTCTTTCATCCTGACGCGATCGCCCGAAATGGAATTAAATCATAAAGATCTTTTCTCTCGTGTCTCTGCTGGTGACGCTGCATTCGAAAAAAAATCGTCCATTCGTATTCGCCACTGGCAGGATAAACCATAAATTGAACGCTCCGCGTATACGACAGTCATCGGCTTCCCATATTGCGAACGCGGCATAAATGTAGTCCTTAAATTTTTTCAATATATCGTGAACCCGGCATAAAGATAGTCCTCAAATCTTTTCAAAGAATTACGCACGGCAAATTACAGCGGTTTTTTTAATGTATATATATATATATTTTTCTCTTTTGAATTTTATACCGACACACTGTACACGGGAGAGCTTTATTATTCGCCGTAAGGATCGCGGATACACGAGTACAAGGTGCATTATCTGTGCACGAGCGATTCTTTTCATGGTCATTTACACTATACCGACGATAACGTAAGGACGCTTTCTCTACGCGTTTATAAGTAACGAGAGCGACCACGCTAGTCAGCAAAGCGTAACCCGTCGTCATTGTACTTTTTTTTTTATTATGATTTAGAAATTCACCCTATTCTTCGGTACGAGCGTTATGGTAATTTTTCTCATGGTTATACTTTACCCCCCTCGGTAATGCAGATCCCTGACGTATCACTCGAGACCGAAAAATTCACTTCGTTCCATCGCGACAGGTGATTGGTCGATTTATTTTTTTTTCACTCTTAGGTTATGTAACTTTTATATTTTAGTTGGAGCCCCGGGATCGACCAAGAACGACGTAGCTCTCGAAATCCCTGCGAAACAGTCTGAAAATTCTCGAATGTCGTACCAATCCACGTTACCCTGTAGGCTCCCACGACCGAATTAGCGCGCGTTTACCGGATATTTTTATATTTTATTTTCGTAGCCACCTATGTCTCTCTCTCTCTCTCTCTCTCTCTCTCTCTCTCTCTCTCTCTCTCTCTCTCTCTCTCTCTCTCTCTCTCT